>CM077439.1:27499514-27572014 GCA_039654765.1 Mylopharyngodon piceus
TTCTGCCACAGTTAGATGGCTCCGGAGTGACTTTCAGATAAACTCAAGGTGAAATGGGTGAAATTATAAATCAGTTCACTGAAAATTTAAAGGTGACTAATAAAATGGCAGGTAGATTTTTCATAGACCCCTGAGAAGAGTTTGTAGAGGAAAGCTTAGGCTCAGTGCAGGACCTCTTAGGTAAAGGACACACTCAGCTGCTAGATTAACTCATCAACGCCACATTGCTCGGTGTCAACAGAAATGTTTCACGCACAAGACCGGCAAGGAATGAGCAGCATTTGGAGGTCAGCAGTGGCCTCCCCCTTTCAAATGTTAGTGTCTGCCTTTCAGAAAAGCCGGGGTGTCACCCTGCCACTATCTCCAGGAACTGCAACGCAGCTGAACACTAGTGGTTTAGGTTTGCAAGCTACTAATGATTACAGAGAGATTCATTACTGATAATTGATCAGCTGAAATGTTCTGTCAATAATTTAATTTACATTTTCTCAGCTAGAACATGCTTCGCGTGTGTTTTATGGTTTGGTGTCGTCGACAGATGTGTTACACGGTGTGTGTAAGATGTGGATCATATATCAGAATTACACTGTTTCACCATTGCAGAGTGCACAGACAAGAATAAACTAGATTTTTACATTTTCTGTTGAGGATGGTTGCCAGGGTGTTGCTATATATGCCATTTTTAAGATGATATGAGGTTTCCACAAAACTATTACGCAGCAAAAACTGTTTTCAACATTGATAATAATCAGAAATGTTTCTTGAGCAGCAAATCAGCATATTAGAATGGTTTCTGAAGGATCATGTGACACTGAAGACTGGAGTAATGATGCTGAAAATTCAGCTTTGCCATCACAGGAATAAATTAAATTTAAAAAATATATATTCAAATAGAAAACTATGGAAGCTTATTTCCGCCATGAAATAAAAAATAAAAAAGGTAATTGCGAGTTATAAAGTCCGAATTGCGTGATATAAAGTCACAATTGCGAGTTATAAAGTCCGAATTGCGTGATATAAAGTCACAATTGCGAGCTATAGTCAGAATTGCATGATATAAAGTCACAATTGCGAGTTATAAAGTCCGAATTGCGTGATATAAAGTCACAATTGCGAGTTATAAAGTCCGAATTGCGTGATATAAAGTCACAATTGCGAGTTATAAAATCTGAATTGCGTGATATAAAGTCACAATTGCGAGTTATAAAGTCAGAATTGCGTGATATAAAGTCACAATTGCGTGATATAGTCACAATTGCGAGTTATAAAGTCAGAATTGCGTGATATAAACTCACAATTGCGAGTTATAAAGTCCGAATTGCGTGATATAAACTCACAATTGCGAGTTATAAAGTCCGAATTGTGTGATATAAAGTCACAATTGCGAGTTATAAAGTCAGAATTGCGTGATATAAAGTCACAATTGCGAGTTATAAAGTCCGAATTGCGTGATATAAAGTCACAATTGCGAGTTATAAAATCTGAATTGCGTGATATAAAGTCACAATTGCGAGTTATAAAGTCCGAATTGCGTGATATAAAGTCACAATTGCGAGCTATAGTCAGAATTGCATGATATAAAGTCACAATTGCGAGTTATAAAGTCCGAATTGCGTGATATAAAGTCACAATTGCGAGTTATAAAATCTGAATTGCGTGATATAAAGTCACAATTGCGAGTTATAAAGTCCGAATTGCGTGATATAAAGTCACAATTGCGTGATATAGTCACAATTGCGAGTTATAAAGTCAGAATTGCGTGATATAAACTCACAATTGCGAGTTATAAAGTCCGAATTGCGTGATATAAAGTCACAATTGCGAGTTATAAAGTCAGAATTGCGTGATATAAAGTCACAATTGCGAGTTATAAAGTCCGAATTGCGTGATATAAAGTCACAATTGCGAGTTATAAAGTCATAATTGCGTGATATAAAGTCACAATTGCGAGTTATAAAGTCCGAATTGCGTAATATAAAGTCACAATTGCGAGTTATAAAATCTGAATTGCGTGATATAAAGTCACAATTGCGAGTTATAAAGTCAGAATTGCGTGATATAAAGTCACAATTGCGAGCTATAGTCAGAATTGCATGATATAAAGTCACAATTGCGAGTTATAAAGTCCGAATTGCGTGATATAAAGTCACAATTGCGAGTTATAAAATCTGAATTGCGTGATATAAAGTCACAATTGCGAGTTATAAAGTCAGAATTGCGTGATATAAAGTCACAATTGCGTGATATAGTCACAATTGCGAGTTATAAAGTCCGAATTGCGTGATATAAACTCACAATTGCGAGTTATAAAGTCCGAATTGCGTGATATAAAGTCACAATTGCGAGTTATAAAGTCCGAATTGCGTGATATAAAGTCACAATTGCGAGTTATAAAGTCAGAATTGCGTGATATAAAGTCACAATTGCGAGTTATAAAATCTGAATTGCGTGATATAAAGTCAGAATTGCGAGTTATAAAGTCAGAATTGCGTGATATAAAGTCAGAATTGCGTGATATAGTCACAATTGCGAGTTATAAAGTCAGAATTGCGTGATATAAACTCACAATTGCGAGTTATAAAGTCCGAATTGCGTGATATAAACTCACAATTGCGAGTTATAAAGTCCGAATTGCGTGATATAAAGTCACAATTGCGAGTTATAAAGTCCGAATTGCGTGATATAAAGTCACAATTGCGAGTTATAAAGTCAGAATTGCGTGATATAAAGTCACAATTGCGAGTTATAAAGTCCGAATTGCGTGATATAAAGTCACAATTGCGAGTTATAAAGTCAGAATTGCGTGATATAAAGTCACAATTGCGAGTTATAAAGTCCGAATTGCGTGATATAAAGTCACAATTGCGAGTTATAAAATCTGAATTGCATGATATAAAGTCACAATTGCGAGTTATAAAGTCAGAATTGCGTGATATAAAGTCACAATTGCGAGTTATAAAGTCCGAATTGCGTAATATAAAGTCACAATTGCGAGCTATAAAGTCAGAATTGCGTGATATAAAGTCACAATTGCGAGTTATAAAATCTGAATTGCGTGATATAAAGTCACAATTGCGAGTTATAAAGTCAGAATTGCGTGATATAAAGTCACAATTGTGAGTTATAAAGTCAGAATTGCGTGATATAAAGTCACAATTGCGAGTTATAAAGTCCGAATTGCGTAATATAAAGTCACATTTGCGAGTTATAAAGTCCGAATTGCGTGATATAAACTCACAATTGCGAGTTATAAAGTCACAATTGCGAGTTATAAAGTCAGAATTGCGTGATATAAAGTCACAATTGCGAGTTATAAAATCTGAATTGCGTGATATAAAGTCAGAATTGCGAGTTATAAAGTCAGAATTGCGTGATATAAAGTCAGAATTGCGTGATATAGTCACAATTGCGAGTTATAAAGTCAGAATTGCGTGATATAAACTCACAATTGCGAGTTATAAAGTCCGAATTGCGTGATATAAACTCACAATTGCGAGTTATAAAGTCCGAATTGCGTGATATAAAGTCACAATTGCGAGTTATAAAGTCCGAATTGCGTGATATAAAGTCACAATTGCGAGTTATAAAGTCAGAATTGCGTGATATAAAGTCACAATTGCGAGTTATAAAGTCCGAATTGCGTGATATAAAGTCACAATTGCGAGTTATAAAGTCCGAATTGCGTGATATAAAGTCACAATTGCGAGTTATAAAGTCAGAATTGCGTGATATAAAGTCACAATTGCGAGTTATAAAGTCCGAATTGCGTGATATAAAGTCACAATTGCGAGTTATAAAATCTGAATTGCATGATATAAAGTCACAATTGCGAGTTATAAAGTCAGAATTGCGTGATATAAAGTCACAATTGCGAGTTATAAAATCTGAATTGCGTGATATAAAGTCACAATTGCGAGTTATAAAGTCAGAATTGCGTGATATAAAGTCACAATTGTGAGTTATAAAGTCAGAATTGCGTGATATAAAGTCACAATTGCGAGTTATAAAGTCCGAATTGCGTAATATAAAGTCACATTTGCGAGTTATAAAGTCCGAATTGCGTGATATAAACTCACAATTGCGAGTTATAAAGTCAGAATTGCGTGATATAAAGTCACAATTGCGAGTTATAAAGTCAGAATTGCGTGATATAAAGTCACAATTGCGAGTTATAAAGTCATAATTGCGTGATATAAAGTCACAATTGCGAGTTATAAAGTCCGAATTGCGTGATATAAACTCGTAATTGCGTGTTATAATGTCCACTTGTGAGGGGAAAAAAGAAGTTTTTTTCTCAGAATTGCAAGTTTATATCTCACAATTCTGACTTTATAACATGCAATTGCGAGTTTATATCATACAATTTTGACTATATAACTTGCAATTGTAAGTTTATATCTTGCAGTTCTGAGAAAAAAATTGTGAGAATTGTCAGAATTGTGAGATATAAAGTCAGAATTGCATGATAAAAACTTGCAATTGCAGGAAAAACGTCAGAATTGCAACTTTATATCTCACAATTCTGACTTTATATCTCACAATTCTGACTTTATATCTCACAGTTACTCGCAATTGTGAGTTTAAATCTTGCAATTCTGAGAAAAAAGTCAGAATTGTGAGATAAAAAGTCGCAATTACCTTTTTTAAAAATTTTTATTTAGTGGCAGAAACAAACTTCCATAGAAAACAGTTATTTTAATATATATTTCACAATATTCCTGTTTTAACTGTTTTTTGATTAAATAATTGCAGCCTTGGTGAGCATAAGAGACTTTTTTCAAAAACATTTTGAAATATATATACGTGTGTGTGTGTGCAGAATATGTTTTTTAATATAGCTTAACCGGCTTTTAATAATGTCCTTATTATTGGTATTTGTGTTTGACAAGTGTATTTCACAAAATCTTGAGGATTTTGGTTCAACATATTAAGATTATATTAAACAGAAAGCTCTATGACAACAGATAAATAGTAAGTTTTTAGGTCTTTACAAAAGATAAAGAACTAGATTGACCACAATCTCTGAGCCAGAACTACTGTATGAATGATTAAACCTTTCACTCGTGCTCACTTGTGCTTTCAGATATCCAAGAGAAGATCTCTGCATGTCCCCTAAAGCCACAGTAAAGTGTTATGAATTTCATACGGCTCTTGTGTATTTTGAAATCGAGGAAGATCTGGTGTTGGACACGCAGGACTCATGGTATGCACACAATGTGTTTGCCCTGCCACACGTTGCAAATCTCAATTGTGATCCTAAAACAAGTGCACAAATCTCTGCACAGTGGGACTATAGTTTGGAGGGCCAAATTACACCTGGATTTATGGGAAAAGTCATTCTCAAGAGGCATCATGGACAGGTTCTGTGGCGTAAACACGTACACGCATTTCTCATGTCAGTTGCTGCAAATGTCCGGCTCTTGACCTGCCCTGACAGTGTTCTTAGTGTAGCGTTTTGTTGGGCTCCCAGGAGGTAAAGGGGTTGTGGGAGGGTGCAAGGGGCCAAATAACCACACTGGCCCTGTCAGCTCTTGCACTACAGCTCCCTAGGGCTGGCGCCAGAAGCGCTTCAGCAGCCGGTGGGCAAAAATAGATGTGACACCTCCACCCCGCAGTTGCTCAGGCTGGGCGGAGGAGCACGAAGTGCAACGGCATCGAGTTTCCGCGGCTGTCATCGTAGCTTGGTCATTACTTCTGGCTAATTATCTCGGCCCATGTGTAAACAAACATGCTGCCAGTGCACAGCACACAATGTATTTGCGGCTCCGCTCTATGTTGCATTATCTGCGGGCAAGATTAGCTACTGCTAGGCTAGACTTAGCCAGCTGTAGCATGCCTCAACCAGCTAATCCAAGCAATGTCTGTGGGTTAGCTCAGATCCAGCAACATGCTGAATGTGATTTGTATGATATAACCTGATTTTGATTTTATACTTGGTGAGTGGATTTAAAGGGGACCTATTATGTGTACACAACCACCCTATAATGATAGAAATCCACCCACTCCTTTTTTTTTATCTCCATAAATCATAAACAGTGTCTCAGAATAAGCCTTTCTATGCAATGTGACGTCACATTGCACAGGCCTCGCCTACGACTGCTGACGGACTCTGCCCTATTAGCATAGGCCCCGCCCTGAGTGAGCTGTACACAGTCCGTCATGTTTGTCTCCTTGCCAGAGCATATAACAGCAGCATTCAAGAAATGTATTCATATTAAAGCTATTAAAGTTATTTAATCAAGAGCAGTGAGTGATTTTCTGTTTTTCTTTTGTTGTTTGATTCATATTAACAGCATATATAGCAGTAGGTACTGTGTATTATACAGTAATACTGCTTAATACTGCTTTCACTTTAGTTCACAGATCTAATATACACATGCAATTTCTTTACTTTCTGTTTACGTTCACAGACATAACCGACTGTGTATGTAAACTTTGTGTTTTTGACACAAGCTTGTGTGTATTTGACCGTTTAAGCGCAATAACACGTGAAATAGAACTTAGTTTAATACTCACGGGATGCGCCGTCTGACAGCCAGCTTTCTGTGTGCGTGCTTCGGATGTGTGTGCGTTCAGAAAACCATATATCAGATGTTTAGACTGATACGGCTTTAAAACACATGCAGATAATAAACTTTCACAATGATGAAGAATTGTAAATGCGAGCGTGACCACGATAGAGATGTTTTTGTTTTTTGAGTATCTGAGGCATGAGCTGTACAGGCTCCGCCCTCTTCTGGAAAGCGGCGTGGGGAGCAGCAGCTCATTTGCATTTAAAGATACATGCACATAAACAGCATGTTTTCCCTACCACTCAAAAATGGGCTTTTACAACATGGTGTAATAAATGATCTGTGGGATATTTTGAGCTGAAACTTCACAGACACATTCTGGGGACACCTGAGACTTATATTACATCTTGTAAAAAGGGGCATAATAGGTCCCCTTTAAGTCAAGATGGACACCATATTTTGTTTGTGAATAAAATCAAGGCGTGAAAAGCAGACAACTGTTCCTATGGACCCTTTTACAGGGCACCCCGCTTTTATTCAGTATCCCTAAATTTTTAACAGAATCAAGGAACAACAGCTGAAAAAAATAGCAACAATTACATTGTTTTTCTGTTGATTTGGACTCTTATATGTGAATTTTTAAGAATTTTATATAGCACATTTTGCCAAAGAACAGTTAAAATCCATCAAATTCATGCTTTTTTCAATTTCTTTCTCTTATCTTTCAGTCATAAGATAGGAATACCTGCTCAAGAAGGCCCAACTGCAAAGCCCCACCACAGAGACGACTTCCAGTCTTCCCATGTGAGTTTGTTTTGTCAGGATTGAGACAAAGTCTATGATGAATGCTTGACATGTTGCCAAACTAGCCTACTGTAAGTTGTCACATAGATGCTTCAATGGTTATTAGATGACAATGAATCATAAATCAGACGGCTCTTTGGCACATCTCCACTGCCAATTATGAGTGTTTGTCAGTGAATCGGCTGTCAGGATTTGCTGAACTGCTCTGGAGTTCTAATGCAGAATGTATCCACTTAGAATGGACATCAATGGTGCTCGGTTATTCATGGATGCAACAGAAATCACATTATAACATCCCCTGACATGGCTAAATAGCTTGTTTGCTTGCTGTACCTTGTTGAGAGGGTCATGAGTCAGCTGTAAACTCTAGAAGGCTGCGTGATGAGCAGGTGCCACTAGTTATTCCCAGCTAATAGAATGATGCTGGGAAGCTAAGCACGGATTCAGCCATGGAATTATATGATCGCTTTGATGACGGCTGGAGTAACCCTATACGTAATTAGCCTTTGAGAACATGTGCGTATATTCCGATCAATCCCCGTTTAGTGTGGTGTCATTCTCTATTAGCTAATTGAATTAGCGTGCTGTTTTGGTTTTAAATTTGAGAAGAGCTAGGGTGGAGATGTGCTTATAGCATTCCGACTGAGCGCTGGGATTAGTGCATGGTGTAATTATGAAGTGCAGAACACGGACCTGATACGACCTTCATCTGCAATGCAAACATTTGCCCGAATGCCTCTTTCCCACCTCTGCTGGACTCTGACATGACAGTTTTCATGTAGATCAACCTTATGCGTAGATAATATGCTTTATGTAAAGCAGGAAATGGGTAGTTTTTTGAGGTGTCAGTGGTGTCAGGTGACAATGCCAAGATACTTTACAACATTTTTCAGTAGTGGTGAAAATCAAGTTTTTAATGTTGTTTAATGTTGGGCTTTAGCATATCATTAAAGGGATAGTTCACCCAAAAATGAAAATTCTGTCATTATTTACTCCCCCTCAAGTTGTTCCAAACCTGTATAAATTTCTTTGTTCTGCTGTACACAAAGGAAGATATTTGGAAGAATGTTTGTAACCAAGGAGATCCTGCCCCCCATTGACTACCGTAGTATTTTTTTTCCCCCTACTATGGTAGTCAAGGGGGGGACGAGATCTGCTTGGTATCAAACATTCAAATATGGATGGTTCATGTAAATCAATAAGTCCAAAAAAGAAGAAGAAGAAGTTTTATTTATATAAAATAAAACTTACTTAGTGCTATACAATACATTTGCATACCCACATACACAATACAAACACATAAGGCCACATATAGTCACATTATCCAAAATACATATTAAATAGATACGTTTTTAGCTGAGTCTTGAAGGTAGACAAAGATGATATATTACAAAGTGTAAGGGGTAGCGAATTCTATAATTTAGGAGCATTAACACTAAATGACCTACCACCTACAGTGGACAACCGAAAACGAGGAATGGCCAAAAGACAAAGCTCAGATGATCTGAGGGACTGGGCAGGAGAGTAGGAGTAGAGTAGGTCAGACAGATAAGGTGGTGCAAGACCATTTAATGCCTTAAATGTTAGAAGTAATGTCTTAAAGTGAATACGTGATGCCACAGGTAGCCAGTGAAGATCATGCAGTAGAGGAGTAATGTGAGCAGAACCTGGTGGAGGTGAGAACTCTTGCTGCTGAGTTTTGAACATACTGTAATCTTGCAATAAGTTTTTTTAGGCAGACCAAGAAATAGAACATTGCAATAATCCGGACGTGATGTGATTAATGCATGAATTAAGATTTCAGGATCAGCTAGGGTGAGAGAAGTTCGAAGACATGCAATATTACAAAGATGGAAAAAAGAGTTTCTAACAACAGAAGAAATATGAGAGGCAAAAGATAGAGATGAGTCAAATAAGACACCAAGATTACGGACAGATGAAGAAGGCTTAACATGAACCTCATCAATTTCAAAGGACAGGTCCATCCTATTGACTGAGGTAGCAGAGCCAATCATCAATATTTCAGTTTTATTATTATTTAGTTTAAGGAAATTCAAGGACATCCAATGCTTGATGGTAAATTTGAATGTCATCAGCATAGCAATGAAATTGAAGTCCATGCATGCGTATGTTGTCACCAAGTGGATATATATAAATGATAAAAAGAAGTGGACCAAGCAC
Organism: Mylopharyngodon piceus; assembly: GCA_039654765.1. NCBI lineage: Eukaryota > Metazoa > Chordata > Actinopteri > Cypriniformes > Xenocyprididae > Mylopharyngodon > Mylopharyngodon piceus. Next base: position 27,509,012 of record CM077439.1, read on the forward strand.
TGAACCTTGAGGAACACCCTGTGAAAGTGGAGCAGTGGCAGATTTATACCCTTGTATAGTGATATAATATTTTCTGTCGCTGATGTAGGAAATGAGCCAGGAAAGAGCTGAACCAGTGATACCGAAATCAGACAGGTGAGAGATGAGTATTTCATGGCAGACTGTGTCAAATGCAGAGCTTAGATCGAGAAGAATCAAGATATTTATTAACCCTGAATCCATGGACAGAAGAATGTCATTAGCCATAACCACACGAAGAAGAGCAGTTTCAGTGCTATGCGATGAGCAAAATCCTGACTGAAAAGGTTCGAAAATTCCATTAGCATTTAAGTAAGATCTCAATTGTGAAGCTACAACTTTTTCAAGAATTTTACTTAAAAATGGGATTCAATGATTGATTTGAGTACCTGCACAGCATTTGATGCCTTTGATGGACACAAAACAATCAGACAATAAACTATTATTATTATTAGAGGGATTTTTATAGGGGCATGTTTTATTATTGCCTCACATTGCTGTAAAGAAAATGTGCACAATACAAGATGATGAATTAAAAGAAGAAGAAGAAGAAGAAGAAGAAAAAAAAACTAGCAATGTTGTGGCACTTATAGGGCATTCACACTAACTTTTATTTATTTATTTATTTACTTGTTTACTTTTAAAATCCTGTTTTCTGCATTTCATCTATGCTCTAGCTTGGCACTGTGTACAATGAATATTTTTGGCACTTACTATAAATTGCTTGTGATATTCCTCATTTGTAAAGCGCCTACTAAATGAATAAATGTAAATTATAATTTTCTTGTAGCAAAATATTTAAAGTCTTTCTACTCAGCTATAGAAATGTGAATGTTGTGTTTAATTAATTTATCCTTCTTGTTTCTTGTTGTTTACCAGATAAATATTCATGTGATTGCAATAAGAAATTGCATCTACTGTCATCTAAAATGGTATTGCCTCATTAAGTAGCTTCAATGTAGTTCATTCCTTTTTGAGTATCTTGTGGTGTTTCTAAATACTTTTTAAGGTAAGAAAAGTTTGACTAGTTTAAAGGGTTAGTTCACCCAAAAATGAAAATTCTGTGATTTATTACTCACCCTCATGTCGTTCCACACCAGTAAGACCTTTGTTCATCTTCAGAACACAAATTAAGATATTTTTGATGAAATCCGATGGCTCAGTGAGGCCTCTATTGCCAGCAAGATAATTAACACTTTCAGATGTCCATAAAGGTAATAAAAACATATTAAAAACAGTTCATGTGAGTACAGTGGTTCAACCTTAATATTATAAAGCGACGAGAATACTTTTTGTGCGCCAAAAAACGAAATAACGACTTTTCAACAATATCTAGCGATGGGCGATTTCAAAACACTGCTTTGAAGCTTTACGAATCTTTTGTTTCGAATCAGTGGTTCAGAGCGCCAAAGTCACGTGATTTCAGTAAATGAGGCTTCGTTACGTCTTAAGTTTTTCGCAATTTCAATAGTTCACATGACTGTGGCAGTTTGATATGCGATCCGAACCACTGATTTGAAACAAAAGATTCGTAAAGCTTCGAAGCTTCATGAAGCAGTGTTTTGAAATCGCTCATCACTAGATATGTTGAAAAGTCGTTATTTCGTTTTTTGGCGCACAAAAAGTATTTTCATTGCTTTATAATATTAAGGTTGAACCACTGGACTCACATGGACTGTTTTAAATATGTTTTTAGTACCTTTCTGGGCGTTTGAAAGTGTTAATTATCTTGCTGGCAATGGAGGCCTCACTGAGCCATCGGATTTTATCAAAAATATCTTAATTTGTGTTCTGAAGATGAACGAAGGTCTTACGGGTGTGGAACGACATGAGGGTGAGTAATAAATGACAGAATTTTCATTTTTGAGTGAACTAACCCTTTAAGTACTTTAAATTTTAAGTATGTGTAGTCACAGACATACACTCAAACTAGCAGCTGGTGTATTTATTAAGAGAGAAATTAGCGTGCATTTGAGCAAATGTAAAGAAGTGAGGTGTTCATTTATATTCAGAGATAGTGAAGAAGGGTAAGAAAAGAGGGTCATCAAATCTTTCAGCAGCAGAGTGAATCCATGAAGGCACATCATTATTAACATAACTGCTGTGACACGGCTTTGACCCTTGACCTCTGCTGGCTCCCTGGTTCATAGTGGAGACAGCTCCTCTCTGTCGCGTCTCACGGCTCCTGTGACAGAAACTCCAGCCTTAATCTCAGAAAAGGAATAACATTATCAACAATGCAAAATATTAAACTCTTTTTTTTTAAAGGGATAGTTCACCCAAAAATAAATATTATGTCATCATTTACTCATCCTCATGTTGTTCCAAACCTGTATGAGTTTTTTTCTTCTGCTGAACACAAAAAAAGATATTTTAAAGAATGTTGGTATTCAAACAGTTGATGGTAGCCATTGACTTCCATAGTAGGAAAAAAATACCATGGAAGTCAATGGCTGCCGTCAACTGTCTGGTTACAAACATTCTTTAAAATATCTTCTTTTGTGTTCAACAGAACAAAAAAAAACTCATACAGGTTTAGAACAACATGAGGGTGAGTAAATGATGACAGAATATTAATTTTTGGGTGAACTATCCCTTTAAGAACAAGTGACATGAATTACATTTGATGAGTTACAGCTTCATTTTGTCTGTTGAAGAACTTTTTGTCTGTTGTGCCAACATTAAGATAACACTGAGATTACATTCGTAATGCATTTAACTTGGGTAATTTAGCAATTTTGAAAGTGAAACTAAATATTCAGCAGGAAATAATGTAGATCAGGATTAAGTTTTGGATTGTACAAAGTTGGGAGGGGAAATCATGAAAGTTGCCAGGCTATGATATTATTGGTTAATATATTTTTTTCCCCCCAAACATGCAGCCTTAGTTATGTCAGCAAAAAGGAAAAGTTGTTTCTGAGACAAAGAAAGATATTAAATTTTGATGAAAAACTTCGAAAAACGCTTTTTCTTTAGAATAAAGTTGATAAATCGTGCACAATAAGACCAGGGACATTTATTAATAGGGTCAATATTGATTCGATTTTAGTGTTTGTCATAAATATCCATGAGTGTGCAGTGCAATTCTGGGTACAGGTCTATATTAATAACCAAAAAAAGAAGATTTTAATACTTGGAACCGATCCGGTCTTGCTTCAGAGAAAGAGAGGATGAACAATCACACAATTAAACTGTGATTGGAAACATCTGACAATTCTTTTGAATTAAAAATTTAAGAACAGTCCCTTGCAGCCTGTATATTAAAACAGCCTTACAACCAGTTCCAATTGCTGACATAGCTTGAAAAATGAAAATGAAAGAATGGTGATGAAAACGTAAAAGAGAGAAAAGCTCAGCCAAGAGACTGCTCATTGTACGTGGGTCCATCTCTTACCGAAAGCAATTAAATAGTGGTTATGGGGGTCTGGTAACATATGTTCAGTGTTGGTGTGCAGGCCGCAGAAGGGGGCGGGTATAACGCATAGCCTTCGTAAGCCTGAATAATATGTGGAAATGGTGTGGCATTTGTTGTGCTGTCGGCCTGCCATCTGATAGACACTATCCTCTTACACAGACGAGCCTCTCCGTCGCTGAAGACATTCACAACTGGTGCCAAGGCCCAATAAATCAGCCAGTATCAAAGAGGCCATGTAACGCTTTCTGGTTTTCAGCATATGTGGAATCAGAACCTGTCTGTCAGCGGGCTGAGCCACTCAGGGGCACGGGGGGCGGAGTTCAGCAGGCCGGTTCCAGCTCTAATGTGGACCATATGTGGGCGGCCGCACGGGGCGCTACCTGCTTTCATCCTATCCTCGGCTATCTCAAAATGAGAGGAACCCAGCACTGGCAACTGGGCTTTGATAAAGAGGGACACGTTCTTAAACACAGGGTGAAATACCACAGCTGAGTGGTGAATTTAACATGATGATAGCTGAAAATTAAACCCACTTTTAGATTCTTTTGGATCAACAAGTAATTTTATTAAATGCATTAACATTCATTAGATTAAAGTCCCCCTGTGGTAAAAATCAAGTTTTTAATGTTGTTCATATGTCTGTCTGGTGTTTTTAATATGCTTTAAGACAAATCATGTGCAAATTCATAAGTCAACACCATTGCTGAGTATTTTCTCTTTAAAACTGCTGTAAACCAAAGACAGTCTCAAACCCGTGGTTTGAAATCGCTGGTGTTTCTGACGTCAAAAACTACCTTGTAATCAATCACCATCATTAACTGACCGTGCAAGGGAATCTCAAAAGAAGGTTATCCCAGTATATTTTGCTGTTGATATGAAAAATCGGGTATATTTAGCAATATGGCGGGTGTATGATGCATATTACAATGTTATCATGAACTATATGCCTTTCTCCACTGCCGTTCTGAGTTGTTCAAAGCGTTTCTAAGGATGATAGAAGGCAGCTGTCTGACTCGTGTTTGATAACATAGTCAAGCAAAATGCTAATCATATTAATTACCGTTATGTGTCCGACGTTGTAAAAAGTGATACCATTGTGCAGCGTTTACCTCAAGTTGACCGAGTGGATCTCGGCTGAGCTCATGCGAGTGAGTGGAGGCGGGGCTAATTATCATATTCATAGATCTGTGTATATTAAATGAGGCAAGGGTGTAGAGTTACATTCAAGCTATTTTAAGGAATTAAGAAATTTTTTTTCACAGGAAAAAACATTTAAATATGTAATTTTGGTGATCAAAGATGAGTTTTAAGGGATAAAATTATTGACTACAGGGGGACTTTAAGTAACTTAATTATTGGAAATAATTATCCAATAGTTGATATCCAACATATGTAATATTTATTAATTTGTTGGTTCAATTTTGAAAAAGTCCCTTTGTAGTGAAAATCAAGCTTTAATGTGCTTTAAAACAAACCATGTGCAAATTCATAAGTCAACACCATTGCTGAGTATTTTCTCTTTAAAACTGCAGTGATCTAAAGACAGTTTCATAAACGCGGTTTGAAATCGCTGGTGTTTAGCCAGGCTATCCCGGTATATTTTTCTGTTGATATGAAAAATCGGGTAGATTTAGCAATATAGCGGGTGTATGATGTATATTACGATGTTATGATGAACTATATGCCTTTCTCCACTGACGTTCTGAGTTGTTCAAAGCGTTTCTAAGGACACTGATTGTTAGAAGGCAGCTGTCTGACTCTGAGATGGCAAACGGGAACATGGTTTGTGTAACTCTGCAACACATTATTATCTGTTTGATAACGTAGTCAAGCAAAAGGCTAATCATATTAATTACCGTTATGTGTCCGACGTTGTAAAGAGCGATACCATTGTGCAGCGTTCACCTCAGTAAGTTGACCGAGTGGATCTCTGAGCTGGTGTGATTGAGTGGAGGCGGGGCTAATTTGCATATATGGGTGTGTATATATTGAAAATAATTTTATATAATTAATACATTTTAAATATATATATTTTAACCAGTCTCTTATGCTAATTCAAGGCTTCAAAAAGGAATTTAAAATAGTAAAATAGTAATATGTTGATTTGGTGCTCAAGAAACATTTCTCATTATTATCAATGTTGAAAACAAGTTGTGCTGCTTAATATTTTTGTGGAAACTGTGATACATTTTTTTTTTTTAGGATTCTTTGATTAATAGAAAGTTAATAAGAACAGAATTTATTTGAAATAGAAATCTTTTGTAACATTATAAATGTCTTTACTGTCACTTTTGAGCAATTTAATGCATCCTTGCTGAATGTCTTTCAGAAAAATAATCTTGCTGACCACAAACTTTTGAATTAATTCACTGTACATGCCACTGAAGCATTAAAGTGTAACCAGTTATTTGCCCTTTTTGGTGCAAATTTTATCCTTTACAGCAAAGGCAGGTTTATTTATAGAGTAAATCACTAGCTTTCTCTTATTTATGAGCCGTTGTCAACAGTTAATACAGTCCCAGGTGCACTAGTTGTTGAAATGCTCATTTGTATCAAGTGAGACAAACATTTAACCATGTCTGGCGCTGTCATAAGGAGCCAATCCATCTTGACGTTTAAGACGACCCTTGCTGTCATCTGTGGTTTTAAGTTCCCGGAGCAACTGAAACTGGCATTTTTGCCCCTCTCTCTCTCTCTCTCTCTCTCTCTCTCTCTTTCTTTCTTTCTCTCTCTCTTTCTCTCTCTCTCTCTCCATCTTTGGGTGTCCTGCTGCTTTGTGTTTAAGGTTTGTGTTCCATCTTGCCTCTCGCAGAGGTAACGATCAAACTGTGATGTTGCTCTAGAATAACTTTTTCTTCTAGAACTCACGCTGAAGCCCATTTGTCTCAGATGCATTACATGAGTAATGGCTACTCTACATTTGTTCTTTGTTATTCTTTTTTATTCAATTTTTTTAAGCTCTATGGCGAATACTGTATTTCAGAGCTACAAAGATTCTTATCAAATCCTCACATGATGAATGACAAAGCAATACTGTCTACAACGGGAAATGAAAATTAGGCCTTTCAAATATGGTTTAATTAAAACAAGCCAATGCATGTTAGTTTTATAAAGTATTCATTTTAGAATGAACATTTATTATTATTATTATGATCATCATCATCATCATCATCTGTTTATTATTCTATAACTTCACTTTTTTAGCACTTATAATAATATAATATTTATTTCAGTTATATAACTACGGACTCCCTAAAGGGACATGGTGAAGGAAAAAAAATATGAGATGGGAGGGATGCGAACGCATTGTTTCTCGGGGCAACGCAAACTATCAAACTAATTTTTCTTCCCATCTCATATTTTTTCCACCATCATGTCACTTTATTGGCTCCATATTTAACAGTTAATGATAAATTTGCTTTATAAAACTGGCTATGTTTTTTAAACTGATTTTAAAATGAATAAATTGAATATATATATCAGTTTAAATAACATAAAAAACATGAATATATATTCAATTTATTATTATTAAATCTATATATATTAAATATAATTATCTGTATTTTAAATATTTTTGTTACTATTTAAATAGCTTTTATGGAATTATTATTATTATTATTAGATAACATTACTACTATTAGATATAATAATCCAAGCAATATGAAAGTAAAAATACAAATCATGACAATTGTACAAATATAAATCATGTTGCAAATGAAAGTTTCCTACAAGGCCTTGCAGTAAAGCTGTTCTGGTCTGAAACCGGGTACTGCGGGATAGTTTAGTGCTTACGAAGGAAAGGCTGCATAGTGAGAATTCCGAAGATGAGCGTAATTGATGAGGAATCTGCAACTCTCTGGGATTTTAGATCCAAGGATCAAAGTCTTGTTACTTTCAGCTGAACGTGTGGCATATCTCTGCCCAGCACAGGGTCTTAAATAACAATCTGAAATGCCTAAAGACAACATCTGTGACATAATGGAACTGTAGTGTAATCTGTATTATTTTTAACTTGTTTACAATATATTTTTTTCCAATGCTTTTAAGCTTATATATACACATTGAAATAGATTGAACATAATTCTTTGTTTGACCCGATTGAAATTTGAATATGATTGAAAGCATATTGTGAAAGATAAAATGTTTTAGTAGCATATGTACATTCCCGTTTAAAAGATTGTTTTAATGTTTTAAAGTTTAGCTTTTTTAATATTAATGTTTTTAAGTTTCTTGTGCTCACCAATGCTGCATTTATTTGATCAATTAAAAACAGTAATATTGTGAAATATTATACAAATTTAAAATACCTATAAATGTAATTTATTCCTATGCTGCAAAGCTGAATTTTCAGTATCATTGCTCCAGTCTTCAGTGTCAAATGATCCTTCAGAAATCATTCTAATATGCTGATTTGCTGCTCAAGAAACATTTCTTATTATTATCAATGTTGAAAACCGTTGTGCAGCTTAATATTTTTTTAAAAACCGTTTACCAATAATTTTTTTTTATTTTCAGGTTTCTTTGATGAATAGAAAGTTTTATATTGTCACATTATACATGTCTTTACTGTCACTTTTGATCAATTTAATGCATCCTTGCTGAATACAAGTAATCGAAAGTAATTACTTAAATAAACAACAAACTTAAATACAGTACCAACTAAAACAATCGGACAATCTGCCATTTATCCTTGTTTGAGAACTGATATAGCAACAGTACACTATGCTTATGCTTCTCATATCCTAATAAATAATATAAGTTGAATGTGCTGTGTTTTTCAGCAGATCTGTGTGTGTCGGCTGAGAGTTGGCGTCCTCCGGCCAGCTCAAGGTGACAGAGACGCATGGTCATCGATCCCTGTCTCGCCTCCTCTCTGTTATCAAAATTTAACATCATTATCTCCTAACCTTTGACCCCTTCTGATGGACACAGGTGACAGCAGTGCTTACATCAGCGCAGCGAGGTGAGGAGGGTCATTATTATCACATTATTCTCATCCCCTATCACCAGTCAGTCATCAGTCGCTCCGCTCTGTCTCTGATCGCATCTACTGGGAGTCCTGGCGTAGATCTACACATCTTCCAGTGCACTGTGGGTATTAAGAAACCGAAATCCTGAAATGTGTTAATTGTGGTTCTTGCTAAGGTGAACATCACTATATAACTATTACTATTATTTGATTTAGCAATTTAAACACTAAGCAATAAACTACGGTGTGTATCCCATCCTGCACCATTTTTGGTGCAAATCCCATAAACCATCATCAAAGGAGGATCCCAAGCCTTATCTAGAAACCAGAATATTATGCAATCGCATAGCAACATGCTAAAAACCATCAGAACCATCAGAACACCTTATCATTTGCATAGCAACACCCTGGCAGTCACCCTAGAAATTCCATAGCAACACCCTGGCAACCACCCTAGCAGTTGCATACCAACACCCTGGCAGCCATCTTAGAAATTCCATAGCAACACCCTAACAACCACCCTGGCATCTTAGTGACATATTTTGCATGGGCAAACACAAATGTTTTCTTCAGAATTTTCTGGGGTGTATAACTGCAATCTGTTTATCTCTTTGTTACATCATGATCACTGATTCAATATTATGCAACCTCATAGCAACATGCTAAAAACCAATCAGAACTCCTTAGCATTTGCATAGCAACACCCTGGCAATCACCCTAGAAATTCCATTGCAACACCCTGGCAATCACCCTAGAAGTTGCAAAACAGCTCCCTGCCAGCCACATTAGAAATTCCATAGCAACACCCTGACAACCACTCTAGCATCTTAGTGACGTATTTTGCATGGGCAAACACAAATGTTTTCTTCAGAAGTTTCTGGGGTGTATAACTGCAATCTGTTTATCTCTTTGTCACATCTTGATCACTGTTTCAATATTATACAACCTCATAGCAACACGCTAAAAACTAATCAGAAAACCTTAGCATTTGCATAGCAACACCCTGGCAACCACTCTAGCAGTTGCATAGCAACACCCTGGCAGTCACCCTAGAAATTCCATAGCAACACCCTGGCAATTACCCTAAAAGTTGCAAAACAGCTCCCTGGCAGCCACCCTAAAAATTCTATAGCAACACCATGGCAACCATCTTCGCAATTGCACAGCAACACCCTGGCGACCACCCTAGCAGTTGCATACCGACACCTTGGCAATCACCCTAGAAATTCCATAGCAACACCCTAGCGATCTCCCTAGATATTGCAAAACAACACCCTGGCATCCACCCTAGAAATTCCATAGCAACACCCTGGCAACCACCCTAGAAATTCCATAGCAACACCCTTTCAACCACCTTTGCAATTGCACAGCAACACCCTGGCAACCACCCTAGCAGTTGCATACCAACACCTTGGCAATCACACTAGAAATTCCATAGCAACTCCCTGGCAACCACCCTATCAGTTGCATAGCAACTCCCTGGCAGCCACCTTGGTAATCCTAAAGCAACACCCTGACAACCACCCTAGCATCTTAGTGACGTATTTTGCATGGGTAAACACAAATGTTTTCTTCTGAAATTTTTGGGGTGTATAACTGCAATCTGTTTATCTCTTTGTCACATTATATTCACTGTTTTAATATGGTGCATAAATGAAACATCTCAGTGGACAAAGGAGGAAATAATTATTAGATGGACTAAACATATAAATAAATAACTCACTTTTTCATGCTGCAGCTGCAGTAAATTGCCAGATTGATTAACTTCTTTGTCGCCCTGAGTGAATGAAAGAACTTTCCCTGGGGAATGAGTTACAAGACAACATGTCAAAGACAAGCTTTCTCCTCTCTGTGTTACACACACAGACACACGCTAAAATCCAGTCTGTGTCGAAGGCAGGACAGCTCAGGGCCGTTATTCCCAGAGGGCTGCTGTGTTTCAGGTCTGGGTTATTGGCTCTCTGCTTCACTTCATGTAAATGACTCGTGGTGTAATTGAAAAAAGAACTCCCGGGCGTGTTTGCCCACTTAATCCCTTTAAGATCATTATGAGTGTAGTCAATTGGCTTGACCCAGCTGCAGCAGGACGGGGAACAATGGGGTTTGTCTCCGGAGCAGGTCGATCTCCAGACCCAGTGGGCCAGAGGTTAATGAATGATTATTTCTCACTTTGTAATCTAGCTGGATCCATGTCTCACTGCAGGGCCCTCGTCCCCGGAGAACATTTGGAGAACAGAAGAACAAGCACAGCCAGGCGCAGAGGGACACATTAGACGCACATATTGGTGATTATATTTTCACATTTTGTTTGGTCTTACACTATACACTCTAAGAAATGCTGGGTTAAAAACAACCAAAGTTGGGTTGAAAATGGACAAACCCAGCAATTGGGTTGTTTTAACCCAGCGGTTGGGTTAAATGTTTGCCCAACCTGCTGGGTATTTTTTTTTTTTTTTTTTAACTCAACTATTGTTTAAAAATTACTGAATTGCTCGCTTAAAATGAACCCAAAGTATGATGGAAATTAACATTTATTAATATGTTTAATAAATTAACATTTTAGTTTAATGAATAATAATTAAGCAATTTAATAAATGTTTATTGTTTATTAATAAATGTTCACCTTTTGATTATTATTGTTGCCTCTAGTAATTATGTGTCTGATTTTTAATTCCCAACCTATTTTAGGTTCATTTTAAGCCAGCCATATAGTCATTTTCAAACAATAATTGGGATAAATAAAACTGCCCAGCACATTGGGCAAACATTTAACCCAACTGCTGGGTTAAAACAACCCAATTGCTGGGTTTGTCCATTTTCAACCTGGGTTGTTTTTAACCCAGCATTTTTTAGAGTGTATCGTTCATATGTTTGGGGTCAGTAAAATTTTTTTTGAAAGACATGAATACTTTTATTCAGAAAGGATACATTATTAAATTGATCAAAAGTGACTGTAAAAACAATTATAATGTTACAAAAGATTTATATGCTGTTCTTTTGATCTTTATTCATCAACAAATCCTGAAAAAATGGTTTCCATGTCGCTATTTATTTACCATGGAATCTGTAGTAGTAATAATCCTGAATGGTTTGTAAAATGTATTATAATTATAGCTATAATTCAACATGATGAAGGGTAGCGGTTGTGTTAACTAATACTGGAGACATGGAAATGTATGTTCTGAGACAGGAGAGTGCCTGTGATTCACAGCGAGAGATGAGGAAATCAGACTTCCATATGTCTCAGAAATATCTCCATCTGAAATAACACAAAGACATTGTCTCTGCTTCACATTGTGATCCGCCGAATGACTAATATCTTCCGAGGTTATTGCGTGCAACGCATACTTATCCTTCTAGAGCGACAGAAAACTGTGCAGAATAGACTGTCCCAGACTATTGTTTCGTACTGTGCTGTTTGAAGTCGGAGTGGCTTCCTGGACAATTCCTGTATGAGCGATTTGTTTGCATTCACTTGGCTGCTAAATAACTTCTCACATCAAAGAGGGCCGCTGTGTCCCGCTCACACAATGGGATCATGACGGGCGATGAATGACTGGACTGTGGACAAGGCTAATGCCTTCCGCTCCTCTGATCGATATCAGAGTGTACAGATTTATGCCCTGAAAACTATAAACAAACACTGAAAGCCGAGGGGAAAATGCCTATATCAAAACTTACTGTAAAAAAAAAAAAAAAAAAAAAAAAATTATATATATATATATATAATATTATTATTATTATTATTATTATTATTATTGACAATAATAATAATTTGAAGGAATCTAGGACAACATAGTGAAACAAAGAGTCTATGCAGACAAAGTGACCAGATATTGGTAAAAAAAAAAAAAAAAAAAAAAATCACATATAGAAGTATTAAAACTATAGCTTTATGTAAAAATTACATTAAAAATACTACTACTACTACTACTACTACTACTACTAAAATTATTTTTTTATAATTATTATTATTATTATTATTATTAATAAAATATTTGTTACTAAATTAATCTATTATATTATGAGTAGTATTTCTTGTTTTAATAAATGTAATAAAATAACAGTAATAAAAAAATTATTTGTTTATTATATGTTTATTTATATAATAATTAATTTTATTTAATAAATGTTATTCTTTATATTAAATTTATGTAAATTATTGTTGTTGTTATTGCTCTTATTATTACTATTATAATTTTGATTGATGAATCATGGCATTCTGTGATCGAATATTTTTGCATTGTTATAATAGATATAATAATTAGACATTTCATGGATATTTTCACATTCATTAATTTACTTATTTGGTTAATGCATATATATATACAGTACACACACACACACACACACACACACACATATATATATATATATATATATATAGTTCATATATACTGTGTATATATATGTGTGTGTGTGTGTGTGTGTGTATGTATATATATATATATATATATATATATATATATATATATATGTATGTATGTATGTATGCAGACAAAGTGACCTGATATTGGTGAAAAAAATTACATTAAATATTACTACTACTACTAAAAAATTGTATTGTTTTTTATTACTATTTATAAAATATTTGTTACTAAATTAATCTATTTTATTAGTAGTAAAATTTCCTGTTTTAATAAATGTAATAAAATAACAGAAATAATAAAAATAGTTTATATAATAATAATAATAATAATTATTATTATTATTTTTATTTATTTAATAAATGTTATTCTTTTTATTAAATGTATGTAAATTATTGTTGTTAATGCTCTTATTATCATTACTAATATAATTCTGATTGATGAATCATGGCATTCTGTGGTCAAATTAATTATTATTATTATTATTATTATTATTATTATATGTTGTTGTTTTTCTTGTTGGTTATCATCTTTGATATCTTTAATTGACTTGTCAACTGCCAGACATTTAAAGACATTCACCCATCCACCCTCAGAAACTCATATACACACTTATTGATTTATTGATCTGCTCTCTTCATCTAGAATGGGCCGCTGTCTTCCCCTCACATCCTTCCTTTCGTTGTGCCATTTACCTCGACAGAGTCTTCTTCTCTTCTTCAAGGTGTCTTTGAGACGGCCTCTGTTAAAACGACCAGATGAGCAGTAAGTCAAGCCAAGATCTGAGCAGTGATGTTTTCATTTCTCCCATAGTACAGCATGGAAATATAGCCATTGTTTATGGGAGTTTGATATCTGTACCAAGTTTTTTGCCTAATAAATGTTAACATAAAACAACTAGATTGAAAAAACAAGGATGAAACATCAGTTAGGTGTTAGGTCAGTGGTGAGGTTATTTTAAGTAGTTTCTTGCAGACAGGCCAAAGAGAGCTATACAGCCATCTGAAACATTTTAAAGTGATTGACAAAGCGTGTAAAGTTCAGTCCCACGCTACAGAGACCTGCCAACTCTTCAAACACACCTTCAAATTGAGTTTTCAGAGTCTTTTTCAGAAAACTTTCATTTGACATTGAGATGATCTAATCATGAGCATTTTACAGCAGTAAAATCATTGTCATTGTTTTGAAAATAAGCCATGAGCGATCATTTGAGTCCGTAAATGCAGCAGGAAACCGTATAAATCTTTCTTTCCGCACTAAACACTACTGTAAAGGATCATTTAGGAAGTGGCGTCTGCTTGGCAACAGCGCCAACTCTCTCACGCTAAAGGATGTGCTGAGAGCCATATCCTGTGTCTTTACTAATCACAGAAAAGCATTTCACGCTCTGTCATTTCCTCTGGTGGAGCTTCTCTCTCTGGACCAGAGTAAATATAACCTGTCTGACAGAAATACACTGCTATCTCAACCGCTGGAGAAATGATGTCTGCTCGTGCGACAAGGATAAATCTAGTTGCGGTGAGATGAATAATGCAGTCCTGTCCAATGCATCGTGGCCCTTTTTTGAGATCCTGGGCTTGACGAATATAAAAGTCCATTTTTTAATACACTGATATGATAGTATGCAGCCAAAAGTTACAAATGAATACTTGATTCTGATTGGTGAATCGTGGAATTTTGTGGTCAAATATCTATGAATACAAAAATATTTGGCAACAATTTCATACATGATTGTGCTAGTTTCATGGACATTTCATGTTCATTCGTTTACTTATTTGGTCCATGTGTATGAATATATCTTTTTTTTTTTTTTTTTTACAATCATTTTAATTATTTTGCATGACAATATTACATTGAATGCTGAATGTGCAGGGTATAATTTTTATAATTAATTTTTAGCTAATAATAATAATATATTTTAATAATATTATTATTTCACTGTTATTTATATACTAATAATATTAATAATAATGATTATATTAAAATAAATATTAATAATAATAATAATAATAATAATATAAATATTAATTATAATATTTATATAATTATAATATATATAATATATAATATATATATATATATATATAATATTATTAATGTTAATAATATTAATATAATTTTTTTTTTTTTCATTTACAGAATAGTGGCATTATAAAAAATATGTATATCAGAAGCATTATTTCACCTTTATTTTAACTATTTTGCATGACTAATATGTCAAATGCTGAATATGCAAATTATATTTTTATTTAGTTTTTTTATATTATAATAATGATGATGATGATTTCACTGTTATTTATGATAATAATAATAATTATTATTATTAATTAATAATAATTAATAGTGTGTATAATATATATATATAAAATGAAGGTGAAATAATACTTCTGATATATATATATATATATATATATATATATATTATGTTGCATGCTGAATATTCAAGTTATTTTTTTAGGTTCATTTAGCTTATAATAATGATGATTATTTCACTTTTATATGCTAATAATAATAATAATTGTTATTGTTATTATTATTATTAATTAATAATAATTAATAGTAGTTAATTAATATGTAATACTTCATAATTAATAATAATAACAATAATAATAAATAATAAACAATGGGCACGATGATGGTAATAATAATAATAATAATAATAATTATTATTATTATTATTATTATTATTATCTATTTTTTCATTTACAGAATAGTGGCATTATAACAAAACAACCCCTAATGTTACTTCCAGTGGGGGTACAATGAGCCATGGCTGAAAACAGTGAACAATATATATTATTCATTTTTCAAATATGTGTAACTATTTCCAGAGTGCAGGCGGTGTAAATTTAGACCCACTCAGACACTTTCATTCTATTTTGTCATTCATCTGCGGAGCCACAGAGGAAGAGAGCACACTTCTCTCAACACCACACAGGAAGTCCCGGCTGCTCTGACGTCAATCAGGCACGCTCTGCACGCCGATTGGCTGTTCCTTACTCTCCAGAGTGCCAGGGGATGATGCCAGGGGGACAGGAAGTTGGTGTAGGTGGAGTGAAGTTGCCCAAAGCTCACGGGCACGACGCAGAACTAAAAGCACTCAAGGCCAACAAACGTGCTCACATCCTCTCTGGAAATACTACCTTTCTCAGCCTCTTCCTCTTTTTTACATGCCATTAATGGGAAAAAGTCAAAAAACACTTTCAAATTCCCAACCTTTGAGAATGTTAATCACTCGTATCCTCTGCTACACACGATCTGTACTGTATTTCACAAACAAATGTCTGTGAGTTTGTATTGTAATACTCATTTTTACTCACGTGGCTGTCTTTTTCTCTTTTAACAGGTTTGATTTGCAGTCTGCAGACGCAGGGCATAAATGTGATGCTTTGTGGACAAGAGCATCTGCTTAATGCCTTGAATGTAAAATTAAATGAAAAACTCACTAAGCACACCGAACAAGGCTTTTCATGCATACAGACTGACATGTAGGTTTGTGTATTATTAAGTTTTCTTTAAAAATCTGTTTTATGGTCTGCAATAGATTTTGCCTAGGGTGAATACAGATGAAGTGCGACACTTAGACATTTATTATTCTCTGTATGTTTTTCCACTGAGCAAAAATCAGCATCAAAGGGATAGTTCACCAAAAAAATTAAAATGTTGTCATCATTTGCTCACCCTCATGTTGTTCCAAACCTGTGTGAGTTTCTTTCTTCTGCTGAACACAAAAGAAGATATTTTAAAGAATATGTGTAACCAAACAGTTGATGAACCCCATTGATTTCCACAGTATGGAAAAATAATACTATGGAAGTCAATGGGGCTCATCAACTGTTTGGTTAACATCATTCTTCAAAATATCGTCTTTTGTGCTCAACAGAAAAAAAAAACTAATACAGTTTTGGAACAACTTGAGGGTGAGTAAGTGATGAAAGAATTTTCATTTTTGAGTGAACTGTTGCTTTAAGTTCATTCTAAACAATGGGATGTTGACTTTGCCATTTGGATTCTATTTGAAAAACAATGGCAAAGAAAATTATCATAAAGTGTCCCACTTTACCTGTATTCACCCTAAATATTTACATTTTCTGAAGAAAATTTGAGTGGTACTTGCTTGTTCAAAATATCCAACACCAACCTAACATGTTATTATGTTGAAGTTCTATGTGTCCTTGCTAGATTTTTAATGGGATGTTTTAGGATGTTTACTGTTCAAAAGTTTGGGGTTAGTAGGTTTTTTTTTTTTTTTAGAAACTAGTACTTTTTGAAGTAAAACATTTATAATTTTACAAAAGATGTCTATTTCAAATAAGTGCTGTTCTTTTTAACTTTATATATTCATCAATGGATCCTGAAAAATCATGGTCTCCACAAAAATATTAAGCAGCACAACTGTTTTAACATTAATAATAATAATGATCAGCATATTAGAATGATTTCTGAAGGATCATGTGACACTGAAGACTGGAGTAATGATGCTGAAAATTCAGCTTTGCATCACAGGAATAAATTACATTTTAATATATTCACATAGAAAACAGTTCTTTTAAAGTTTAATAATATTTAACAATATTGCAGTTTTACTGTATTTTGATCAAATAAATGCAGCCTTGGTAAGTAGGAGACTTCTTTCAAAAAAAAAAAAAAAAAAAACTTACTGACCCCAATCTTTTGTTCCACCTGTTTTATAGTTCACATAATAAAAAATGTTGGTTTGTAATAGCACACGTTTTAACAAGTTGCACAATTTGAGAAATTATTCATGCCTGAACTGCAAAGATACATTGATGTGTAATATTTAGGGTTTAGGGATTCATTCAAATCTCTAACCCACTCTAAAGTGTGAGCAGTAACAATAAAGATTCTTGATTTAGCCAACACTACTAATAATCTATGTTAATTATGTGTTTCATTCAACTAGGCTGGTGCATGTGGCAGCAAATGTGACTCAATCTCTTCATATAGAGGCAGAGTTAAAGGTCAGACATTCAGCTGACAGTGTCTCTGTCACACACACACACACACACACACACACACACACACACACACACACACACGTCCCTGACTGTGATGCGTCAGGGGTCGCTGGTTCTATTACTAAGGGTACATGAGGGGACAACACTGAGGAGGATGAGGATATGAGCCAAAGATGCTTCAATTCCCCAGTCTCTCGCTCTCTTTCTCAGACCCTCAGGCTATGATCACCCTCTCCATCCCCTTCCCATCACTGCCAACATGGCCGTCTACGTCACTGCTGTGTGTTCATGTGTGTGTTTGTGTGTGTGGTGAGCAGGGGTGCGAGAGGGGTTGCAGATAGGCATGTTGGACTGTCAGCTCTGCTGGTGTCCCGGGGCTCGCACCAGGTGTTCACACTCGTGCTAATGAAAGAGAAAAGAGCAGGCGAGACGAAGGGAGAGCAGCCAAACTGAATGAGCTCCGTCTTTGCTTCGGCATTAACATCTCTATTAAACGCTAGCCAACATCTGCTACTGCTGAACAGGCAAACACCGTTCACTTACTCACCCTGCCGTGAGTGATCTGCCATGTGTGTGCGTGTGTGTCTAGCTTGACTGAAAGGCAACCCGCTAGTCATTTGTCACTTTTGCCTGGAAGTAAAAGATATGAGTAGAACCGCAGTGCATGATGGGATTGCCACCTACTTTACCTCATAAGTATATACTACATTTGTTAAGAACTTCTTAACAATAATGTTTTCTCACAGTTCTCAAAGGTTTCAACTCTCCCTTTGTGAAAAAGAAGTGTGCTTAATTGTACTGAATGTGCACTTGTTGTGTACTTCAAATCTTAAAGGGGACATATCATGAAAATCTGACTTTTTTCATGTTTAAGTGCTATAATCGGGTTCACGGTGCATCTGCCAACCCAGAAAATGTGAAAAGGGACAACCCAGTAACTTTGTTTTGGCAAGCCTTTCTCTGCAAGCATGTGAAAAAAAAAATGAGCTGCTCAGATTTCGCTCTCCTTGTGACGTTTCCACCCATGGCACCGCCATTTTGTTTTCGCAAGCGAAAACGGTGTACCAGTTCTAACGCCATGGCAAAAGTTTGAGCAAAGCATGCTAACTGTTCTGTCGTTGGCTGCACAGATGAGCACTGAACACTATTTAGAGTCTCGTTAGCTTGTGTAGCCTGCAAGTTGACCCTGGCAAGCTTGATTGCTAAAAAAGAGCGTTTCTGTCTGAGCAATATTTTGGAAAAAATATTAGACCATTCACAGCATTTAATAGCAATCATAAATGTTAGCCGGGTGTGCATGGCTCTGTTGGGCAAACAGGTACGCTATGTATAGTGGGCGTCCATACGGGTTTTGCACAAAAGATAAACATGACAGCACATGCTAGTCGATGAGTTGAATCAACTCCACAGCAACTACATAAATTTATCCACTAACCATTCAGAAACGTCCAGATGAATTCTAAATTGTAACTTCTTCCTGAGTCTCTCCATCAGTGTTCGACTCCGTTTTGAACAATGTAAGGCTGAACACCGTTACTGACAATCGTCATTTTGGCTGCGTGAGATTCTCCAGCTTTGTTGTTGTTGAGCAATCGAAGCGCGAGCTGTTAAAGCTCCGCCCTCTTTTTGAAAAAGCAGGCCAGGAGCAGCAGCTCATTTGCATTTAAAGGGATACACACAAAAACGGCGCGTTTTTGCTCACACCCAAAGAGGGGCAAATTTGACAAGCTATAATAGATTATCTGTGGGGTATTTTGAGCTGGAACTTCACAGACACATTCTGGGGAGACTTATTTTACATCTTGTGAAAAGGGGCATAATATGTCCCCTTAATTTAAAAGTATAGCCTATTAAAAAAACTGTACTTGCAGATAATATAATATGAATGGAATAAAAGGCCACTTAAGTGTATTTAAAGAGAGTACACTTTCATGGCTATGTTTCTTAAAAAAAAATGTAAAAATGTCAGATTTTTAAAGTACATACTTAGAGTGCACTGGAAAAAAAAATCGGTGTAGAAACAATTTTCTCTCAGAAATTGCTAGTAAATTTCACACACAATTATGGCAACTAACACATTAAATTAAACGTGAAATTTTGAAGTAGAAAAACTGAAATAGTATTATGAACACATTTTTCAGTGTACATTTTAAATCAGAATGTTTTAATAATCACAATTTGATGTGTTGACTAACATACTAAAGCAAGTATAAAGTAATTGACTATAATTTTAACTGTAGTGTGTTTTTCGATATTACATTATATATATTTAAATGTACTGAATTGCAATTCATCATTATAAATTTGTAAATACAAGTATATTTAAATATATGACCTACAAGTTATAATAGAAATGACATTAAATGACATTGCTTTCAGTATATTTTCAGCAGTACTCTTTAACAATATTTCAAATTATGAAATCACATAACGATATACTTAGGTCCTACTTTAGTGTACCAAAAAAGCACTCTAAATTTCAGGTAATTGCATTCAATATATATTAAAACTATAATAAATTATCATTTAATTTCAATTGACATGAAATTAAGTGTCCAGAAACATTGCATTCAGTTTGAACTTAAGTACATTCCTTTTATAGTATATTATTTCCATAATAAGTTCTCTTTTTAAAAAATGCTAAAGTGTACCTTTTTTTTTTCCCCCAAGGGTTCCATGGCCTTATGGGATAATGATCCACTGGTTGCACACTTCATACTTCATCCAGGTATTATTTGTCTCATAAATACTGAGTTTTTGTACAATCTACTCATTTGACACACTGCTTTTTGCATACCGTGTTGCAGAAAGGTGCGCATATTTAGCCCTCATTAGGATGGTCTTCATCACATAAACAGTTAAGCGTGTGAGTGAGAACGAGAGTGAGAGAGACAGAGAAAGATGAAGGAAGACTGCATCCCAGACTGGGACTTCATCCATCATTGGAATCAGCATGTGCTGTAATTACTGTGTCAAATAGATGGGAAGATGCCTTTGAGGAGGATGGCGGCTATGTGTGTGTGTACGCTTGTGCATCTCCCTCCTGATCATTTTCCTCTCCCGAGTCACTTCCTCCTGCACTGTCATCTGTCATGCCTACATATGCTGTCACCGAGTGCTGGCAGCTCTGGCCAATCCCTCCACTGCAGAAACAGCGGGATTTCATATGCGCTGAAGGTTATATATCACATCAGTCGATGAGAAGGCTATACATTAGGGAAGACTGATGCGATTAGGTAGGGACAGCTATTCCACAACACAGCTGTAACCTTTTATCAGCACAAAATATTGTCAGTGCACACAGCGCTGGCTTGAGATCTAAGACTGGAAGGTGTTAATTTACGTTAAAGTGTTAGTCAGAGCCGTAGCCTAGTGGAAAGCGTATGCTTCAAACACATTGAGCCGAGATGCTCGTGTAGGAGACTCACATGGACTAAATGCTCATGCATTTGGTCCATTTTTCATTCTGATCTCTTTTCCTTAAAATTCATTTTCCTGAACATTTTGCCAGCATAGCAACATGCCAAAATGACATTGGCAACCACTTAGCAATCATCTAGAACAGTAGTTTTCAACTGCTTTGGCCATGGGACACACATTTTCCCATGGTCATTAAGCCTTGGCCCAATTTGTTGGAAATTTTACCTAATTCCTAAAAAAAAAATAATATTATTAATATTGTTATTAATACAGGATATATACATTATAATAAATTTATTTCACAAAAAAATGGTTGACAAACACACACACAAGTAGCTACCATCCCATTTTACTTAACATACACATAAATTGTAAGAATATGACTAATACTGATGAATAAACAGTAGTCTAGATTTTGTTAATACAATATAGTTAGTACGTTTAGTTGGTATGAGCCAAAACAGTCATTTAAACTATACAAAATAGCACAAAGTGAAAACAAAGTGGCTTGTTGGGGTTACAGAAAGTACACTTACCATGGTAAATACACGATGCTAACATGAACAGCTAACACACGAAATACCAGTTACGTAATTTACTGGTAGCCTACTTTTTGGTAATTTCACAACATTGCATTCTGGTAGTTTCTTTTGCGCTTTGTTTATAATGAAGTGATATACAGCGCGTGCAATTGACGAGTGCGCGCTACTAGCACAGTATAACACAGTGTTGCCAAGTTGGGCTACTTTTACACTGTTGCCGCGGGTTGTTTTTCATGTCCGCGGGTTGAATCGAGCCAAAATATATTTAGTCCCTGGAACGCGAATTTTACCAGGGGAGCCCCGCCAAAAACGCGAATTTTACCCCCCGGAACGTGATTTTTTTACCGTGGAACCCCCCTGAAATGCCACTGGGCTAGTTTTGGGCTAGTTTTGAGGAGCAATTGGGCGGGTTTTGTTGTGAAAACCTGGCAACCCTGGTATAACGGCTGACAGGACTGGAAAGTTCGTTTTTCTGAGGTGAGTTAAAATGTTAAATTTAGTTTCTCAAAAAAATTCTCAAAGGAATGACTATTGGTGCTAAAAAAAAATTCAGTACAAATGCTTTTCACTTTTATGGTTTAACTGTGTGCAAAAAGCAGCGTGTGTTTGTTTACCAAAGCATTCTCGAAAAATATTATAAATTTTAATAATCATTATGATTTGTGTGTACTTTTGTAAACAAACAGATGCTTTTTGCAAGAATAGTTGCAAAAGCTGTGAAAGTGAAAAGCTTTTGTGTAATTTTTTTAGCATCAATAGTCATGACAGTGGTAGTAGAATGGATCTGAGCAGATCTGGGAGCTCATATGTTCATGGAGTGTATAAAAGCAGTGATGTGTGTAAGACATGTTTCTCCTCCCCTCACATGAGCAGAAATCTGAGAGATGAGGAGAGTCCTGGGGCCATATGGCTCAGCTGGAGGTACCAGGAGTGCCCAGGCGAAACCATGAGGTGGAAACGGTTTACTCGCTCTACTGATTCAGTGTGCTATCAAAGAGCCGCCGAACCTGTAAAGAACCCCTTCCCCCGCCGCCGGCCCAGGTACTAACCTGTGTGACAGGAAAAAATGGTAAAACCATTTGACCCGGTGCTGGCCGCTGCATCCTCCATCCGGATGAGGACGTCTCGTAAAAATACAACAGAATAGGGTGAGCAATGGGGAGAGGGAGTGCTAAGGTTTGTGTTTCATGGGGAAGAAGTTAATAAGTTAAAATTAATAACTGCCTCAATATAACCAAGTGGTATGTAAATACCATGGTTTCCACAAATATATTACGCAGCACAACTGTTTCAACATTGATAATCATCATCATCATATTAGAATGATTTCTGAAGGATCAGAAGGATCATTACTCCAGGACTGGAGTAATGATGCTGAAAATTCAGCTTTGCTTCACAGGAATAAATTACATATTAAAATATATTCAAATGGAAAACAATTATTTTAAATTGTAATAATATTTCAGAATATTACAGTTGTACTGTATTTTTCATCAAATAAATGCAGCCAAAAACATTTAAAAATCTTACCGACCCTAAACTTTTGAATGGGATTTTACTACCACACCATAAAACTGAATTATGATACCACAGATCCATTGTGTCACATACTGTTTATGTTCATATGCAAGCGCTAGCATCCAGCTGTATATTAATCACCATAAAATTCATAACTTTTAGGTTCGAAATCTAAAGACTGC
This sequence comes from Mylopharyngodon piceus, assembly GCA_039654765.1. Taxonomy (NCBI): domain Eukaryota; kingdom Metazoa; phylum Chordata; class Actinopteri; order Cypriniformes; family Xenocyprididae; genus Mylopharyngodon; species Mylopharyngodon piceus. The sequence continues at coordinate 27,532,422 of CM077439.1, forward strand.
AGAGGTAGCTTTACCTTGCATTCATCGATTGATACATTGAAAGAGAATCATCACAAACTTCTCATCTTGCACATATGCACACGTTGAATATCCATCATACATAGTATGCATATATTTGCCATGCTATACTGATTTGAGATGTACTAATTGTAATTGCACACTGTTATTGAGCAAACTGAAATGCAACCCTTGTGTTTGTGTGGTTTTGTGATACTTCAAAAACAACACACATTCGCAATATGTGTGTTCATCTCATTGCTGGGGATATAAACTGGAAATCAGTAAGTCATAATTATGCACACAAGCATGCCATGCTAGAAAAGGCAACTTGAGCCGGTAGTTGTGTTTTCGAATTTGATATCCAGTCATATCTAGCCATTAGCTGATGTGTGCCAAAAACCTGTTTAAACACCTTCAGTTAGCTTGATTGTTGCAAGTCTAACATGATCTACTAGCTTGGACCAGCCAATGGCCATCTTAGACCAGCTGGAAAAATAGCTTCAATATTTTCATCTTGGAAATAACTGCTTTTTTTCCCCTCCTTGACAGTCTTCAATCCGCAAACACCATACACATACATTCCCGATCCCATGCGTTCACATTTAGGTGAGTTACACTAACAGGTTTTGTGCTTTCAGCGCAGTTGCAGCCGCAGGTTTATTAGGAAGTGGCAGCTCTCATGGGCTATTAGGAGTGTGTAACATTCTGTGCCATATGCTAGCTGGTTGTTTAGGAACAGAAAACGAGCCGCTGTGTGGCTGAATGTAACAAACATTTTGGCAGTTAATTACCACGGTGACATCTATAACCAAGACTGGACGACAGACGCCAAAGACAAAGAGACGAGACGAGTGCCTGTGAGACTAATAAAGGGGGAAAAAAGGTAAATTTTCATGTAATGTTCTGCATTTTGGTTCAAATTTATAACATTTACCATATGTTGTTGTTGTAAAAATCTAAAATGTACCATTTCTCCCTAAGCACTTCCCATCTAAATTAGTGCCATGTATGAAGGAGCTAGTATTCAGCTATTTTGAATTGCATCACAGCGCCAATTCCACTCAGGTAATTGGTTTGCATGCTCAGCTTCCGAACCTGAACTGTACGCCGAAAAAACTTCGCCTGGAGTCACACCTCAGGTCAGATCTTTATTACAAGAGAGGAATGAAACGGTTCCTTTCTTCCCTTCCTCCACTGCAGATATACAAAGCAAACGTGTCGTCCAAAGAGCCGGAGGGTTATTTTAAGCAGCCTCTGGCTGAGTGGCGTGCGTCGGGTAATCAGCATGCAAGGAGAGGTAATTTAAAGATGTCTCGTCGCTGACAAGAATTAAATTGTGTTTTGATTTTCTCATTAGCCTAATCTCAAGTGGGCCTCGTTATTGTGTAATTTTCCGGCGTTGACACGACATCTTGTTTTGGGAGCTGACAGCCTTATGCTGTCGGGGAGGTGGAGGGGTATCAAGCGTGAGCTCGGAGGACACTGATTGGTCCCCTCCCTCTGAGCTGATATGAGCGGGGATGTTATATATCGACACCTGGGGCGTGGCTGGGGAGGGGGGACGTGACTGGCTTGGGCCTCTCAGATGCATCTTTCAATGTCACTTTGTTTTTGAGATGCCATCACTTTTACAACAGAGTAAATTAGCTTTTCAGGGTCCTGGCGTTTCTCTCTGGGAGGCTGTCGAATCTTCCGTCATTCCTCTCGCTCTGACACTAGCTTCATATCCCTGTGCCGCCAGTCCCCCATGAATCCGATAAGACCGGCGACCTCTAACGAAGTACACCCGTACATGAACGCGCGCTGACACTTCGAACCCTTCAGATGTGCTTCATCGTTTTCACCTAATGGTGAAAATCTGGCTAGTTTCTTAATGTAAAGCCGTGTTTTTACGGTGTTTATTTAGTACACAGCCAATGTAATCATCAAATATACACACGGTTATACAATTGGAAAGATGCAAGCTTTGTTTCCAAATGCCCAAAGTAAAGATACAGTGTCAATTTAAAGTGCCCCCATTATGCTATTTTAAAGGCTCCTAATTTTGTTCTGGAAGTCTCCTACAATAGGTTTATATGCATCCAAGCTCAAAAAACACTTTAAGTTTCTCATAATATATACATTGCAGCATCACCTCTTTGCAGGATCACCTCTCACAGTGTCTGAAACGGTTCAATAAAGGATCCAGTCTCTCTAAGCCCCTCCTTTCTGAGAGCCTACTCTGCTCTGATTGGTCAGACGGCCCAGTCTGTTGTGATTGGTCTAGCGTAGGGCTGCACGATTAATCGGACGATTAGAAAAAAAAAAACATTGAAATTGCGCTTAAACGATTTGGCTTACTGCAATTATGAAATTGCAAACCTGCGATTTATTTTTTTATGCGCGGCTTGTCAATGAACTATGGCTCCAAATACTAATCCATCTGAAAGCACTGCGAGTTTGAATCGCTTATAATGTGCATTTGAAAAAACAACACGCGTCAAAACATCTTTCCACGTATGAGAAGCATTTATTATCATCTTGTCCAACAAAAGACAACATTTAATAACATGTTTTTACTCCAAACTCAATTCATAACGACAGTTGAGCATCCTTCTGTGAGATGATGTGGCTTCTTACACAGAATAAGGCAGTCGTGTGTTTATTAGTCATGTTTAATCAATCAAAACGTTTCAATCTTCTGTTTATTCAGCTACAGCAATAGTATGGGATTTCCTGGAATGACGCGTGTTCTATTTCGGCAGCAGGGCATATTTGCAGTTTCTGCACGAGAGCGCCCTCTGGCTTTCAGATGGAGAAGCATTTACTACTGATCACAGAGCCGTATACAGCTCTGACAAGCTGCGCATAAAATAATCGCAGCCTTTGCCAAATCGCGTGCGATAAAATTGCGATAAATCGTGCAGCCCTAGTCTAGCACTTAAAGCATGTGTCGGAAACGAAATGCCCATTTAGGGCTGCACGACTAAACTGAGCGCGATTTGGCAAAGGCCAATTATTTTATGCGCAGCTTGTCAGAGCTGTACGGCTCTGTGATCAGTGGTAAATGCTTCTCCATCTGAAAGCCAGAGGGCGCTTTTGCACAGAAACTCCAAATATGCCCTGCTGCAGAAGAAGATAACACCGTCATATCGCTGTAGCTGAATAAACAGAAGATTGAAACGCTTTGATTGATTAAACATGACTAATAAACACACGACTGCCTTATTCTGTGTAAGAAGCCACATCATCTCACAGAAGGATGCTCAACTGTCGTTATGAAGTGAGTTTGGAGTAAAAACATGTTATTAAATGTTGTCTTTTGTTGGACAAGATGTTAATAAATGCTTCTCATGTCTGGAAAGATGTTTGACGCGTGTTGCTTTTTCAAATGTACATTATAAGCGACTCAAACTCGCAGTGCTTTCAGATGGATTAGCATTTGGAGCCATACTTCATTGACAAGCTGTGCATAAAAAAAATAATCGCAGCCTTTGCGATTTCATAATCGCACTAAGAATCACGTTTAAGCGATAATCGCATTTAAGTTCAATGTTATTTTTCGTATCGTGCAATAAATCATGCAGACCTTCACCCATTACCATATCTGAATTTCAGCTCCGAAGGCTTCCTCAGCACTTTATACAACATATTAATGTATCAATTTGAGCCTGAGTCCTCATTCTTTGGAAGCGCATGCAAAGTGGGTTTGTTTTTCGACAACACGAACCAAACTCTGTGGCCAAACTCAGGCCTCAACTACAACCAGTGTTTGAGGGCGGGTCAAAGTAGACGTTGTTTGCCGGCAACCAATGAAAACCATAGACTGACATTACGCAAATTTGTTACAATCTTACGTATGTTTGTGCAGAAGTAAGACTGGAATTAATGACGACTCGTTTCAGGCAGTTCAGAATCGTTTTTTTTTCTTTTGGAAGACAATTACAATAACAGCTACTGTATATTACACACATGAAAGGTAATATCTGTAAAAAAGAAGTGTAACGGGGCACTTTAATAAACTTCTGTGAATTAATTGAAAACACCCACTCTACTCCGCTCAATACGCTGCTGTCTAAAAACCTTTAGTCATGTAGACCTTATTTCACTTTGTAAGATTTTAGACATTCCCTATCTTACAGAATCCCTGCTGTGAACTTCTGGGGAGGTCACAGCCTTCTTTGAAATGAAAAAAAAAAAGGTCTCAGTCCAGCGTTGTGATTGTTACAATAAACCACCTTAAAAGAGGAAAAAAGCACACAGTTTAGAAAATTACATTTTGAAAATTATTATTTGGAATTTTAAGGGAACAACAAGGCCCATCAGCATTTCTACTGAAATCTGAGTTTCACCCAGCATTCTTTCCGATGCTTTTTTATTGGCTGTCACATTTTTGACAGCGGAGATAAATCATCTTCCCTAATATCTTGGATTCTCTCCCTGGTTTTGCTTTCTGTTGCCAGTCTTTAGCAAGCCAAATGTGAACAATGTGACCCCAGCTCTGCTCCCTACACCTGTTGTGCTGAATCCTGTGCTGAGACAGGTATAATGGGCTTCATTTCAAAGCAAAGACACAAGCTCTGTTACAAAACCTAGTGAGCTGCTTGCCTAGACAGCATTTTAAGGCATTATAAAGGCAGGCCGGAATATAATGCTGCCTTCAAAGATATCTTATTTTGTCCAAACTCAAATGTAGCATCAATTGTATATTGATGGAGGGTGTAATCCCAGAATGCATTGCAAGAAGGTCAGTGAAAGCTCAGTGTTGGTGGACGAAGTGAGAGAAATGTCAACTATAAATGTAAAAGAATCCATGGATAAATTGATCATGGTTTCCACAGAAGTATTACTATTTTCAACATTGTTAATAATAAGAAATGTTTCTTGAGCAGCAAATCAACATGTTAGAATGATTTCTGAAGGATCATGTGACACTGAAGACTGGAGTAATGATGCTGAAAATTCAGCTTTGATCACAGGAATAAATTATTATTATTATTATTATTTTTTAAATATATTAAATGGTAAATAATATTACGGTTTTACTGTATTTTTGATCAAATAAATGCAGCCTCTGTGAGCATAAGAGACTTCTATAAAAAGCATTAAAAAGTCGTACCGATTCCTAAATTTTGAACAGTGGTGTAAATCATTCAATTCTAAAAAAAAGTGTCAATACAGGTATTTCAACAAATTATAAAAGGATAATTTTATCCAATATTTGAATGTGCAATTTATTGTAATGTTTACTAGAGTAATAAATTGTCAGCTTAGAATATGCTAACATAAAACTATTTTGGAAATATAAATAATAGTCAATTTCCTGTGTACATTTTGAGAAGTACACAGGAGATTAAGAAGTAGTAACATTTTGACACTGGCTAACTATAAAGCTACATTATAGGATAGTGTTATTGCTAAATATTGATGAAAACAAAATCCAAAAAGGATGTCTGCTATAGCAACTAAATGTGATGCTTGATTTTGGCATCAATGTCAGTGAAAAAGTGACTGCATTTGAAGATGTATCCATGCTAGAAGGTAAATCCTCATCCAGTACTACGTTAGATACATTTTTTAGATTTTCAACCTGACGTTTTGACCTTTTAAGTGTTTTTCCTGTGCGATATAAATCTAGTACCTTGGAAGTGTATGCTAGTATATTACATAAGAGCCGCTTGGCATGTCTTTGTCTTACAGGAAACATTTACTTTGAACACTTTACGGTTATTGTGTTGCGGTGACTCTGATAGTCTCTTATAATTCGAAGAGGTACTCTTGAGATCTATTTGCACCAGTCAGTATTACGTAAAAGCCCAAACCAAACAAAGGCTCATCAATAAAACAATACTGCTACATAAACAATGGAAGCGCTCAGACGCGACGCTCCATAACCTTGGTTCCCACACCTCAACACCAAGAGCTACAAAAGACACGTCATCATGTTAGTTGTGCAGGGAAGGGTTTTATGTCGACAAGTCTTTCGCATTATGACAGCTTCCTGTTTGAGTAAGGGATGTGCTAATTTCCCAGAGTTCCTGCAGTGTCTGTGATTTTTGCAACACGCACTGGTGCCTCGTTTCTTAGCCTCATTTGTCACATTGGCACATCCTGGCCTTTGATTATGGCTGGTATTCATTGGTTTGTTTTAGCAGAGGAACACAGGAAAGCACAGTAGCCGGTGATGATGCCTCGCTGTCTCTTTCTCTCATACTATCTTTCTTTTACAGTGTCAGAGGGCAGATGACCAGCTCTTTGTTACTATGACAAGTTCAACGGCCCCCTAAGCTTCTGAGAAACCCTCCGGTCACGTTGGAGCAAGCGATTGAAATGTCTTTTAAAAATAGTGAGGAAGACCTTGGCCTGACATCTCTGCTGTTGCTTCGCAGAGATTTGTTTTCCTGCTAACGTCTCGTCTGCTGTGTTGACATCCATTAGCATAAGAATTAGCCTGCATTTAAGAGACAGGATGGAACATCTGTGTTGATGTGAATTAATTGAAATCCTGAATGCTTGCAGCAGTGCTAATTCGCTGCCTTACTAACAGCATAAGGTAGAAAAAACACTTTTTGCTATTTAGAGATGTCTGTTTTCCGCTAATTAAGAAACAAACAAAGAACGGATGCTGCAGAATTCTTATCGGCTAATTTCCCGCCGCCGTACTGTGTTGCATATTAAGTGCCTTCGTTTGCACACTGTCTTTTTGTTGTCAGCTGTTTTATTGCAAAGTCTGATAAGCTATCACAAAGGTCAAAATGTCACCGATCCCATAATTTACTGTAAATGCCAAAGCCGTTCTGTGCCGGAGGTTGGCGCATGTCGGCGCGGCCTCATTTATATGGGGCTTAATGGGCATGTGGGTGTCAACTAACGGGATCTGACTCTTACCTACATGTGCATTAGGCAGCCACTGATCTGTAGCAGCTCTCCGTTGGGCTACGCTCACGAGCGAGTCTGCTTTACGCCGTGATCTATTGCCACGTTTAACTGCGGTGATCTATCGCACGGAACTGGCAGTAACGGATGAGCCGGCCGTGCTGGAAAAACTCCCTCATTTGTCTCTGTCGCGGCCGCTGAAGGAGAGGAGACGCTAATGCAGGCCGACGGCACAGAGAAGGGATATAATTATGTCTCTGTGCCTCCCCAAGTGCTCGCTGGGTACCCAGCCGTATTAGACATAATAAAGCCAAGCTTACTGCGCTCCTCTCCAAATCCCTTCAGGAGCCACAGGAGGCAGCCTGTGCTGTGCGTGTGCTCCCGACCCTCTTTGAGTAAAATCCGAAGGGTTAGGATTTCCCTTGTAGCTGGCTGTTTTACGAGCAAAATGAAACTTCTGGCTAGGGGATAGTGAGGTAAGCAGCGACACCTTTTACTTGTGTGTCCTCTGGTCAAGGAGAAATGAACTAGTTTAACATTTACATGCCTAGTAGTATTTTAGAAGGTGTGCTGTCAACTGAACTTAGAAGAAAGTGTCAACTGGGTAAACTGTTACGTCAAAGGGTGCATTCAGTCATTAGGAAATACACAAATGTGTTCTGCACATTATCTGCAAATTTCATAAAACAACCAGAAGTATAATATTTTAAATTTTGTAATATTTTCTGCATTTGCAGACAAAGATATTTGTTGATCCACTGACCCACCATACCCCAAACCTAGCAGAATTTACACTTAATTTTAGCATTTACTCTCACTTTTGAGTGTCATGGCAAAACATGCTGAGAAAGGGAAATCCCAGCCCAGTTTCAGTTAAATTTAAGTTTCTAAATTAAAAGAAACAAGTTCATAAAACTCAAAACAATGAAATAATTCAGATTACTTAAAATGTGTCAGTTTTGTGAATTCAAAAGAAAAAGAAAGTTCCAAATACTCATAAAAGTTGATTTGATTGAACTAATTTGTTTAATTTGAGTTGGCTCTACTCAAACAAATTAATTATTTGTTATATTAGGGTTTACTGTGTGTGTGTGTGTGTGTGTGTATATATATATGTATATATATATATATATATATATACTAAATTTCTCCGCCGATACTGATATGGGTAACCCTCTCATTTGATACATTACTATAATTTTAGCGGTTAAAATTAACAACAGAGTCCAAACTATTATATTCAACTGCTATCTATTTTAAGATGTAATAATTACATTCAAATAAAAACTGAAATGTTTATATACAACTCAGTTGCACATAAGGTAGTTTTCATAAACACTTGTCTTTATGACACATTTATTCAAACATACATATATAATTAACAGTAAATAAACTCTCTACTGTTTAATTTTTTTTTTTTTATAGCTAATAACGAACTGTGAACGCTGATAACTTTCCTGATGTAAATGCAACGTTAAGTGACATATTGTTGACAAGCTGTTTTAATGACGTCTTTATTCGGTTGAAACACTGATTGAGCGATTACATGAGACATGATTCATTTCAGTAAGTTGTACTGTATCTTTCAACATACATTCAATACCTGTCAAAAGTTTGGAAACATTACAGTTTTTTTATGTTTTTGAACATAAGTGGATCAACAGTTCGCTTCTACTTACAAAGACTGCCTTTAATTATAAAATACAGTAAAAACAGTAATATTGTGAAACAAAATTTAAAATAATTGTTTTCTATTTTAATAAATATAAAAATGTAAAAATGCAAAGCTGAATTTTCAGCATCATTACTCCAGTCTTCAGTGTCACATGATCCTTCAGAAATCATTCTAATATGCTGATTTGCTGCTCAAGAAACATTTCTTATTATTATCAATGTTGAAAACAGTTTTTGTTGCTTTTTGCTTTTCATTTCAAACATGTTTGTAGTTTACCTGCCAAGAAAACTGACTTTCAATTACTTGCTTTTATTTAAAAAATCACTTCTCATGTCTCTATTACAGGCAGCTGAATATGATGGGCCCTTTCTAAATATATCGTTATTTATGACCAAATAAAATGCACCGTTTAGCCATCAATGCATTTTACCTCACACTCTCCCCTTTTTGGCTAAAATGCATGTCCTTAGCAACATTTGAACTTTACTTTGAGTTTATTTGGCAAGAAAGCATCTGTCAAGAGCATAAATGTAAATGGTGTGTAAATTTAAAACATAATTACCAGAAAATAGAGGGTTAATAATCCTAGACTAGTCCATTGAGGAATGCCATCATATGGTTTATGCAGGAGATGAATCAAAACTCAATTCTCCATGGTATGAAGGCTGGGAAACATATGCAGGTCTGTAAATCTGTACACAACACTTGAGTGAGAAGAAAAACATAAGTACACATACAAACACTTTTCCTTATGTTGGCCTGAATATTTCACCGTAGAGTGGGGGTCCGAAATTCTCCTCTTGCAATATTTTGCAATGCAATATATTCTTTACAAATGATCTTATTCGCAAAACATTTTGGTTTAGAAACTTATTTGGACATTGATTTGAGAATGGCTTTGTGCTTTAATCACAGCACTGGAGCTGACATGAACTAAACCTCATGATCAGGTTCTGCAGGATAATTTTAGATGATTCAAAAAGCATTTTGAGCTTCAGTGGATCCAAGAACATTTAAAATTCTGTACAAAGTCGGATTATCAGTGTCAGAAATCAACTTATTTTGATTAGCGAGTTAGAAATAGTGCAGAATGTCAAATATGTATTATTAATTTTCAACTTTTTTGTTTCAATTTTCAAAAAAAAAAAATCTAAAGTGTTATCTTATGGACCACACTGTACACCTTGAAGCAATTTAAATATTTATATTTATGCATTTGGCAGGGGTTTATTTAACTAAAACCATTAAAAAAATGTCTTAAACTTTAATTGAACTAAAATAAAATATTAAAAAATATGAAAATTATTTTATTTCACCTGACTTTAACCAAAATAAAATTAATAAAAACTGTATAGACATATAAAAAAAAAATTAAATGACTAAAACTTTAACTAAAATTGAAAATGAAACGAAATTCTAAAATCTAAAAATAAAAACTAATTCCAAATATTAATATTAAATACAACTTATAATCCATTCAAGGTATATTTTGTATCAGTTCATACACTCTAAAAAAATGCTGGGTTAAAAACAACCCAAGTTGGGTTGAAATTGGACAAACCCAGCGGTTGAGTTAAATGTTTGCCCAATGTGCTGAAGAGTTTTATTTAACCCAACTATTGTTTAAAAATTACTATATGGCTGGCTTAAAATGAACCCAAAATAGGTTGGAAATTAAAAATCAGACACATAATTACTAGAGGCAACAATAATAATCAAAAGGTGAACATTTATCATATTTATTATACATATTAATATTTATTAAACATATTAATAAATGTTAATTTCCAACATACTTTGGGTTCATTTTAAGCAAGCAATACAGTAATTTTTAAACAATAGTAGTTAAAACAACCCATTCACAGGGTTAAAACGCAGGGTTGTTTTTAACCCAGCATTTTTTAGAGTGTACATTCAACATTAAAAACCTTAAATTTAGGCATTACATATTAAACACACATGGTGTCTTTATATATATATATATATATATATATATATCTATCTCCAGCTTCTGACAGAAATTGTATATACATACATATATATATATACACACACACACACAATTTCTGTCAGAAGCTGGAAATGCTCCAAACAGAGGGTTTGAAACTGTTCAAGACAGGGCTGTAGTTGTCAGATCAGAGAAACCCCCTTTACAGCCATGAGCCATCACACAACGAAACTGACTTTGCATGCTCCGGGACACTTTGAAGTGTCAGCTGACCACTTGTAGCACGTCTTAACACTTTCTTTTACCCGCTACAGGCCCGAGACAGAGATGAAGGGCCTGTTATGTCAATTAACCAACCCGGCTCATGCGTTTGGCTGCGATTCAAGGTTGCACGGGAGGAGTTCAACTGCTTGAAGGGAAGGCTGGTGTTAGAACGGTGGAGTTATTCATGTCACCAAGTATTTCCCCAACAACTGCTGCAGACCACATGCAGTCGAGCTGTAGACTGGGAGAGATTATTCCTTCGGTCCTGTAAATGTTTTGATGGATGAAGTCTTCCTGGTTTCACATCTATCTCCCAGGTCTGTGGTCCGCTGAAGGTCTTGTGCAAACACAATTGGCTATAACAAACAGGAAGGCCCTGCTGTTTTATGAGGACCCGCTAGAGCATGAACACGCATACTGTATTTCTCTCTCTATGAATTTTACTCTTTCTTCTCATGGGATCTCTTTAATATCTCACTTGTTTCTCTTAGACATCAATGAGATTAAATGGATAGGTTTGGTTGAAGTTTTTTTTGCTTCTTTACTCCTAAGAAAAAGACCCCTAATCTCAAATTGTGCAGATTTGCCAAAATACCGAAGTCTGCAATCAAAAGTCAGAGATCTCAATTTCGATTACTGAAAACTATTTTTAATAGTTTTAGTTAACAATAACAACACTGAAATTCTCCAAAGACCAAATGATCTGAGCTGCTATACACATTTATTTTATAGCTCAGCCTCTATAATATTTCTGAATGTCAACTATTGTCTCATTTCTGATTTCTTCTAAGGAATTTTAGGAGAAATATCTGAGACAAAGTTGATATCTAAAATAAACTAAACTGAGCGCTCGATTAAAAGGATAGTCTACCATCCTAGAAATGAAAATTCTAGCATCTTTTACTCATCCTCATGTCATTCCAAACCAGTATGACTTTCTTTCATCTGCAGAGTATAAAAGAAGATATTTAGAAGAACATTGGGAACTAAAAAAATTTGGACCCCATTGACTTCCATTGTATGGACAAAAAAACATCTCTCAGAATATCTTATTTTTTTGTTCCAGAGAAAAAAAGAAAGTCATACAGTTTTGGAACGACATGAAGGTGAGTAAATTATGACAGAATTTTCAATTTTGGGTGAACTATCCCTTCACGTTTCCTGAGCCACGAAAGGGCAAACTTTGAGCAATGGTCTCTCTTTATGCACGTACCATTTACAGGAGTTAATTTGCAAAAAGAAATATTATGCAAACATACTTTCCTAAAAGTGTCAGACCTGAGCCAAACTCTGATTAAGCTCCGACCGAAACGTTACCTCTACCCCATTCATAACCCTCCTCCAGAACCATTTACCTGGAGAGCAGAGCTGACCAGCAGTGACAAGAAGCATCATCATTAATACAAACCCCTGCGAGAATGAACTCACTCGCACTCAGTTTGCTGAAGAGTATTTGGGCTGTTCAGCCAATAGGTGTTAAACTTTTGCTAATATGTCCAGAGTTTTGTCTCCCCAACATGAAAATGCTGCCAAACATGGAAATTACACATCATCTTTTGGAGATTAATGAAAGCGGCTCAAGATAAATGCATGTGAAGGGATTATACACAATGTGGATCATTATAAAAGGCTCATCATTCGCATTAAGCCACAATTGTGCTCTTTTAATTGGAAACTTAACAGATGCACATAAAATATTAGCTGAACTACTCCAAATATATATCTTGTCTGTCATTGAGACACTTTGTGCATTCACAGGTCATCTGGTTTGAGGTCTAAGCACTGTGACTGTCAGAATACAGAGTAGACTTCTGGAGCAGGTTTGAACCTGCCATTGGAGGAAGATGAAGAGGAGCAGGAAGAGAGAGAGGTAAGCACTCATTTATCACACTTACACTCTAATATCCATTTTTAAGGACATTTTAAAACATAAAAATGTATGTATTTATATAAATTATATATCATTTATCTGACCATTCGTCTTAAGCATATTTATTTATATATTTATTTATTTAAGAGTAAAAATAAATCTTTTATTGGTTACACTACAATAAGGTTCCCTTTGTTTACTGCATTAGTTAACATGAACTAACAATGAAAAATATTTCTAAAGCATTTATTAATCTTAGTTAATGTTAATTTCAGCATTTACTAATACATTATTAAAATCAAAAGCTGTATCTGTCAATATTAGTCAATGGATTTTATCTAAAATGAACTAACAATGAATATTTGTACTTTTATTAACTTACGTAAGCTGACCTTATTGTAAAGCGTTACCAATTTAATAAATATAATTTGCAAGGTCCATCTTGGGAAATCAATATAGAATTATGATATCCTCTCTATTGCCAATAGTTGTTCTTATCAAAGTAGGCCTATAAAATCAGTGATATCACATGACATACTGTAAGCAGACTCTGGTGTATATGAAATATTTTGTTGTTAAAAACATTTTAAAATATTTTTAACCTCTGTAATAGTGTACAGTACCTTTGCAGTGATGAAAATGCATTCACATCATTTATAAAGTGTAATTTTCTTTTAATAACTGTGAAAGATCTAAGAAAGTTCTTTCATGTAGCCTAATGAACTCACATGTGCTCCATCGCTAACATTTTATGTGCTTCTTAGAGTAGATAATAGGCGTGTAACAGTACACAAACATAATGGTTCGGTACGTACCTCGGTATTGAAGTCACGGTTCGGTACAGCAGGGGGAGATAACTAAACGTAAAATTGCTTCTTTTTCTTCCTTTTTATTAAATAGTGGTTTATTGAACAAATTGTGTCTCTCTCTTTTTAAATAAATTCAGTTATAATTAACATTTTCTTAAGAATAAAAGTCAAAAATCTCAGCTAATGCTGTAAACTATATACAGGGAGCCCTTTTCTTGCATATTACTATAATATTAAAGGTTACAATTAACAACAGAGCCCAAACTATTAAATTCAGTTGCTATTTATTTTTAGATATAATAATCAACACTCAAATAATAATAATAATAATAATAATAATAATAATAATAATAATAAAAAACATGTAAATTGCACATAAGGCAGGTTTTTGCATTAACTTCTAAATCTAATTATAAAATTATTTTCTACTCCAGTTCATTTTTGAAATATAATCATTTACACAATTACTGTCATAACTTGTTTTCATGACAAATTTATTTAAACATATTAAATAATTAAAACATTACTAACAGGCAAAGTAAATATAATGAATATATAAGCTAATATAGTGCATATATTTAGTGAAATGCTCCCCTCTAGAGTTCATTTCTCTCGTGAACTAACATGCTGTGGACACTAAATGACTTGCCTGAGGTAATTGTAATGCTATGTGAGATATTATTCTCAAGCTGTTTTATTGATGTCTTTCGGCGGTTGAAACACTGGTTGAGTTCTGTTCTTCTTCTGCACTTTTTCCTGTTGTAGTGGTTAGCAAATAGAATTGCATTACCGCATGCGCCCCCTTCTGGATTGGAGTGTGGGTCACCTGTGACTGACTGTTTTCATCATCTGACTGTATGCACCGACATCTGTACCATGACGGTTCAGGATGAATACTTGTACTGTTGCACCCCTAGTAGATAACGATGCTTTTGGGAAGCATCCTGTAAACATTAAGAGCAATAGCATTGTTCTTAGTGCTACTGGAAACCCAGACCAGTTTTATTAATTCTTTATAAAGGATGAGTTTTGTGCATTTATGTTAATCATTGTTACCCACTCAGCTGAGGCAAAATATCACTGACACTCTAGCAACATGAGAACATGAGACAGTGTCCAGTTGTCCCCTGAAGCAAGCGAGTGTTGGTATCTTGGCTGTGTCCTGTCAGTTTAGCCTAGTGGGAGTGGAGAGCCTGGCCGAGCTGCTGATCTGGGGCAGTTTGGCACATACCCGCCCCCAGAGATGGTGTGTGTGTGAAGGACCCGGCTGGGCTGCCCGTGAGAGTGCTTGAGGCACTTTACCTTCTTTACCCTCTGCTGGAACACATGAACGTGTTGTGTGTCATGTTCCATAATTCATGTCTGTCTCTCTCGTTCTCACTGGATCTCCCTCCTTGGCAGACTGCCGTCTTCTGTCTGTCTGAATGACACAATGACAGATATGAATTAGAGACGTGCCACAGGACGTCCTCAATGGTGCATTCCTCACTTAATACTGAGCTCTCAATGAAACCTGTGTGCAATCATTCATTATTCTGGTTCTTTGTTCATTTCTCAACAGTCTTCTGGTTGTATCTAATACCAGATGAGGCCAGAAATCCCACAGACTTGCAGTGAAGGACCTGAGCCACATCTAGCAACTCAGCAACACAATCGTGGCAAGCATCAAAATGTGAAAATTATATAAATATGCTAGATTTTTCCATGCAGTCATCAGATTCAGTGTCGCCAACTATTTTCAATGGAAATGAGCTAAAGCCTGCTCAGAAAGTTGCTAAATGTCGCGCGATGACGTGCTGTAATGCGCTAACTGTCTGCAATTTACATCTGTTTTCTCTCCTACTTCATGCTCACATACTGTATTTTAATATAATATATCATCGAATGTGCAATAAAGCTGTTCTCGTTTACATATTTTCTGTCAGACAACGGAAAAAATATGATAACTATATAGACTGACTATATGTTAACAAGCAGTCCAAAAAGTCGCTTGATTTGTCGATAGTCGATTTTTTAAAAGAAAAGAAAAAAAGAACGCTACAGGGGTCTGAAAAGTCGCTAGTCTAAGTTAGCAACGTTGATCAGATTGTCTCCCAACCTTTGATAAGAAATGTGTATTAGGTTTGTGTTTAATTTATTATTTATTATTTAATGTATTATGGAGAAGAGAAAGGTATTCTATGGAAGCTTGTGTCCGCCAGTGAATAAAAAAGTAAATAAATAAAAAAGGTAATCGCGACTTTTTATCTCACAATTCTGACTTTTTTCTCAGAATTGTGTGATGTAAACTCGCAATTACAAGTAATAAAGTCAGAATTGCGAGATATAAAGTCGCAATTGTGTATTATGAAGTCCGAATTGTGTGATGTAAACTCGCAATTACAAGTAATAAAGTCAGAATTGCGAGATATAAAGTCAGAATAACTCGCAATTCTGAGAAAAAAGTATTTTTCCCCCTCATATCATATCTCGCAATTGCGAGTATATATCACAATTCTGAGAAAAGAAGAGTTGTGAGATATAAAAAAAGTCGCAATTATCTTTTATATTGTTTTATTCCATGGCGGAAACAAGCTTCCATAGTTTTTAGTTGTATTTGTTTATTAATTGATAGAAATAATTAGAAATGTAACCATAGTTACATATTAATATGTTTACATACTTTATGATGTACAGATATAGTACAACCCTTGTGAAAAAGAAGTACACTTTACCATACGTTTAAAAAGAGCACTTATGCCAGAAGTAATATATTTTAAAATAATATACTTTAGTGTGAACTGAATGTAATGTTTTGGGGCACTAATTTGTATGTCAATTGCAATTAAATGAAAATGTAGTTTATATTTATATTAAATTTAATTAGCTGAACTTCAGAGTGCTTTTAGACCCACTTAAGTAGGATTTAAAGGGTTAGTTCACCCAAAAATGAAAATAATGTCATTTATTACTCACCCTCATGTCGTTCTCCACCCCTAAGACCTTCATTCATCTTCGGAACACAAATTAAGATATTTTTGATTAAATCCGATGGCTCAGCGAGGCCTGCAAAGACAGCAATGGCACTTCCTCTCTCAAGATCCATAAAGGTACTAAAAGCATTTAAATCAGCTCATGTGAGTACATTGGTTCTACCTTAATATTATAAAGTGACAAGAATATTTTTTGTGTGCCAAAAAAAACAAAATACCGACTTTTTAACAATATCTAGTGATGGCCGATCACCCTAATCCTAACCCTTTCTTTACAAAGTGACATCGCCAACTACTGGCCTGGCAGCAGAATACAGCATTATTATTCGTTTTCGCGGATCTGTGTGAACGGTGATCGTTTTGACAACGTTGTAGTCTGTACACGAAAAACTGTACTTAAAAGTGTACTTAAGTATGTAAAGAAATGTAGTCATGAAAGTGTACTCTCTTTCATTTTTTTGAAAAAAATATTCTTTTAATATTTGAAGTACACTACAAGTGCACATTCAATAAAAATAAACGCACTTTTTCACATGGGAGAGTCATTTATGTACTTTACATTTAAATTTGACTTACTATGTTTTAATATTGGAGTGACAAAGAACTATAGCTTCTTAACTGCAGCTTTAGTTGAAGTTAACTTCATATTTAAGCAATCAAAATTGCTTAAAGAATATCAGTTGGACCCCTGCTTCCTTAATCAAATGATGGTGAGAAAAGAAATGAAAAGTTACATTCATACAAGAACTCAATTATTAACTTTTTTAAGAGTAATACAATAATGTGCAGCTCTGGTCCTAACACACTCTTTGTTCATAGTTCACGTGTTGTGATGTGAGATAACCCCTCTCTCTCTCTCTCTCTCTCTCTCTTTACAGTTGCAGCACTTGCTGAAAGCACTCTGCTTTTCCGTTTCATCTGGGATGATGTGCTCTCTCCTCTCTCCGTGAAGACATTCCTGACGGCCGAGGTAACACAGATTTACCCTCTGCACCACAAATGTGTTTAGAAAAGATATGATATACGGGGCCCAGCGTTTTATGACTGGAGCTGTTCATTACATTCCTGAAGTGGCAGCATATCTCAGCGAATACTGGTCTCCTTCACCTCCCAACCTGACCTACGTGTGTCCTCCCAGATCAACAGTCAATTACAGTCTCTCTCGTGCGCTCGCTCTCTCACTTTCTCCCTCAGAGAAGAAAGGAAGTTTTTTGGCTGGCCACGGTGCCACTGCCTGGCTAATTAGAACCAGGGTCTGTTAAAACGAGAGCTTTAGTAAAACATGCAGTAAAACCCTGAAGGCGAACCATAAACTAACCCATTTCTTTCATTCTTTCAGAGGGAACTCGGTCCGAAACCTGGGCGTAAACTTTTACGAGCACCCCTGGGGTCACCAGTAAACCCGTTAATAGAGATGAGATATGAGGGCTCCCAATGGCCTCCCATTTCGTTTCTTTTTCTGTTTTTTGTGTGTGTTTTTGTGTTCTTAAGGAGGGTCAAGTGCTCGGGTTCTAGCTCAGGGTTTCTTTGAGGAGCAGCACTATATATATATATGTATTTTTAAAAACAGTTGTGCTGCTTAATATACCTTTTTTTTTACTGGATTCTTTGATAAATATAAAGTTAAAAAAAAAACAGGATTAATTTAAAATAGAAATCTTTTGTAACATTATGAATTTATTTACTGTCACTTTTTAACAAATTTAATGCATCCTTGCTGAAAAAAAATCATATTGACCCCAAACTTTTGAACATTAGTGTACTGTATATGTTATATTTACTTTTTATAAATCTAATAAAATCAGTCTAACAATATGCAAATTAATTAACTTGAACAGTTCACAATCGCATATACTATATAAATAATTGCTAAGAAAAGTCCCCAAATGAAGAAAACTAAAGTTTTGAATAAACCAAAAGTGTCTTTAGAAGTCAACACACACACACACACACACACATATATATATATATATTTATGTATTTATACATTTATTTATTTTTTCATGCTATTGAACATTTGTCAGTTTGTCCGAGATAGATTTGTGCCATTCGCACACAGCAAATTTTTGTGCTCCATCTGAAATTATTTTTAAATGTTGGATGTACTGTAAATGCATCTTTAGCCGTTGTGATGCATCTCTCAGTTTTTGCCTGTAGAAGCAGCTGGACTCATGAAAAAGATGGTACTTCAAACTAAATGGAAAACCCCTTTTTAATTAATTTACATATTGGTTACGATGATTAATTGTGTTTGTTTTTGTCATTTTTTTATTTTTTTTTATTTGTTCCTTTTTTATATATATTAACTATAAATACTATTTATATAATAATGCCATTCAGTGGCATGAAATCTGAAGGCTTATTTTTTAGTAAAATCTTATGTTTCTTGAATGAAAAGGCATCTTTAGTGCTTAATTTGTCTCTAATTTGTATTTGACTGAATTTTGACAGAACGCACACAAACAGCCTTTTTAGGCCCAAGGGGGATTTTAAAGCCCATGATCGGAGTTACACCAAATCTATTAGCACAGGAATGATGATGCCGTTGAAAAAGCTGACAAAACAATTTGTTAATATTATAAATGATAATGATTTTTTGGCGGTCACGTTGCCCCCGGGCAACAAAAACACACCCAAACGTCATGTCGCAGGGTTTATATGTCTGCGTTAGCGTTGTCACGAGGGCAGCACGCTTCATATTTCAGAGCTGTGCTAACTTTCTCGGGTTACCGCGTATCCCAGGCTTTCCTAGCCCTTAGACCACCCCCGATTAATCTTCCCCTCATAGCGCCTTTATAATTTGCCATTACAAAAGCCATTAAAGCGCAGTCTGATTCAGGCCCCTGGAGGATATTCTAGCTGAGAGATCGAGAGGCTCCTAGAGGCCCCTGGTGGCCCTTTGCACCTCGGACGAGCCCAGAGTCGAGCGGACAGGTCCTTAAAGCTGGGTGAAAAGATCAGCCAAAAGAAAACAAGCATGATTAATGAGAGAAAACGAGGGCCCTTTGCTTTCTTTCATCTGCTCTGATTCTGGTCTTCAGTGAGCCATTAACCCACAGGACAACTGTCCACCGGAACGCTGAGAAATGAGCTCCCTGTGCTCGGTTCAGGCAAATGTTTATGCCTCACAAATGAAGGTGGAACCGAGGGACATTCAAGAGGTGGAAGAGCGTGGAGGAGAGAAAAACAAAGCTCAACTGACCGCTTGGAACCAGAGTTGAACCGATATCATTAGTAACGCTCTTGCGGCAGCCCGGCTAATCACTAATTCTCTTTTTCCACGCAGCAAAGCTGAGCAAAATCAGCTCTGAAAGTGAAATAGCCTCATTTGTGGGCCATTTTAAATGAACCATGAGGTTACAGATCATGTAGTCTACAAAATAATCACAAATCAGAGCATTAAAAAGTAGGTAAAGCACTCTGAGGGGAATTCACTGAATGAACTGTGCCTGCTGGTATAGTGTTGTTTATTTGCACACAGTGTCTGTGTTGATTTAGCACTCGATTCACTACAGGGATAATGCAAATAATGCATCAAGGGAAAGTGCTTCAGCAACACTTCTGGTCAAGAACTTTATTATAATATGAAATTATTTAAGAAAAAATCAAGTTTTTGACCATGTGTTGCTGTATCTCCTTCCCTCCTTAATTTTGTTTTAATCCATGTGCCAAAGCACTGTTTTTTTTTGTTTTTTTTTTTTGTTTTTTTTTTGTTCAAATCAAAAATACTACCTCTACAGTTAAACAGCTACTATCCACACTCATTTAGTGCTGTGCTGTATTTCACAAATGTCTATTTTAAACAAAACAAAACACCTCATTTCTTTAGGCAGTAATGTGGCAGCATGTTTCTGCCACGAACGGCAATTGCAACTTTTTATCTCACAATTGTGAGTTTTAATCTCGCAATTCAGACTTTTTTTTCCTCAGAATTGTGAGTTTATATCTCGCAATTCGGACTTTTTTCTCAGAATTGTTTAAATTTCGCAATTTAGACTTTTTTTCTCGGAATTTAAATCTCGCAATTCAGACTTTTTTTTCTTCTCAGAATTGTTTAAATCTCGCAATTTAGACTTTTTCTCAGAATTTAAATCTCGCAACTCAGACTTTTTACTCAGAATTGTTTAAATCTCGCAATTCAGACTTTTTTTCTTAGAATTGAGTTTATATCTCGCAATTCAGACTTTTTTTTCTCAGAATTGTGAGTTTATATCTTGTAATTCAGCCTTTTTTTCTCAGAATTGCGAGTTTATATCTTGCAATTTGGACTTTATAACTCGCAATTGTGAGTTTATAGCTCACAATTCTGAGTTAAAAAGTCAGAATTGCAGTATATAAACTCACAGGCTCGAGTGACTTCCTCAGAATTATGAGATATAAACTCGCAATTACAAGTTATAAAGTCAGAATTGTGAGATATGAATTTACAATTGCAAGAAAAAAGTCAGAATTGTGAATTTATATCTCATAATTCTGACTTTATTTCTCAGAATTGCGACTTTATATTGTGCAATTCAGAGGTTTTTTTTCTCAGAATTTGGGAGATTGCGAGTTATAGTCTGAATTGCGAGAGATAAACTCGAAATGCTGAGGAAAAAAGTCAGAATTGTGAGATATAAACTGGTAATTACAAGAAAAAAAGTTAGAATTGTGAGATAAAAAGTTTTTATTTTTTATTCCCTGGCGGAAACAAGCTTCCATAAGTAATAGCACAGCATTAATAGTGCCAGACATTTAACACTGATTATATGTGACTATAATAAGCCCAATTTACACAGAAAAGAGGCACGTTTTGTTGACAGTGAGTTAATTTAAATATGGTGCAGCACTTTATCAGCACAGATAAGTGCCTGTTCAACTGGATTTTGGGTGTTTAGTGGATAAGACATGGGGGTTTTGCACTAAAATACTATGCACAAAATAAGTGCAACTGTTTTCCAGTTTAGGCACCTTTCGTCAAATTTCTGCATTAAAACTACTGAATTTCTTTCTCTATGTTTGAACATCCATGAAGATAGAAGTGAAGTTGTGAGGCCGAGACAGCACACACAGAGGGTGTAAATATCACGCTCAGTGCTAAGGGTCTGGGTGCGGGTACGGTTCGCAGCAAGTCCAGCCGCCCGCACCTGGACTGGGGTGAAACGGAATATGAGCTGAACTCTGCATCTCTGAAGCCGAGGCCTGCCAACGAAGAGAGAGGAGTTCGGGGTCAGGGGAGAGAGAGAGAGAGAGAGAGAGAGAGAGAGAGAGAGAGAGAGAAAAGGTCACTCACACAGACAGTTTCACACAGTAATGTGTTTCAAAGCTGTTCCCTCTGCAAACACTCGATCACTTTATATCACTAGAAATCTTGAGAACTCTCGCTAACCCTGCACTTTTCACATTGGTGAAAAACGTTATGCAGCAATGGTCAAATGTGATTTAAAAGAATCTGACCATTTTATATTTCAGCTTTTGCAAATGTACCTATGACAAATGGCTTGCAGATCTTAAAAAATGGCTTTCATAAATATGAAATTGGGCTGTCACGCTCAGCGCAACACTGAATTTCTTCCTTTCTTTGGACCAAAATGATGTCATTTCATCTCGTGAAACCCCACAATGTCTCAGATTTCATTAGATCACATAATGAGAGATAGCTTAATGATGCAAAAGTATGTTTCCTTCCTGACAGCTCTGGCTACAGGAGAAAGCTCACGGCCTGCTGGGAGAGGGGAAATAATCGTTCATTAACCTTTGAACTGGAGAAGGCGTCAATTCAGTCAGGCTTCAGCTGCCACACACATACAACACACACAAACAAACACACTCCCTGAAGAACTTGCAAACAGGCACTTTACATTTCATACCATAAACGTAACACTTTACAATAAAGTTTCATTTGTCAACATTAGTTAACTCATTAGATATGAACTAATATTAAAAAAATACTACTAAACAAGCATTTATTAATCTTAGTTAATGTTAATTTTAACATATACTAACACGTTATTAAAATCTAAAGTTGTATCTGTTAATGTTATTATTTAATGGACCTGAGCTAATATGAACTAACAATACAGTATAATTTGTATTAACTAAGATTAATAAATACTATAACAAATGTATTGATCATTGTTGGTTAATATTAGTTAATGTACTAACTAATGAGACCTTATTGTAAAGTGTTACCTCGTAAAGTCACAGTCTGATTGTATGTTATCCTTTTACAGAAACATAAGAGAGATTTTATATGTGTGTGTGTATATATATATATATATATATAAAAATATATAAGTATGTATATATAGTGAGAGAGAGAGAGCCTGCCTGTACTGTGACCATAATTGTGAATATTTATGATCACTTTATTACTTCTTTTCTTCTTCTTTTTTTCTTTTTTTACAGACATGAATGACACCTCAAATCATGCAGCTTGTTAAGGAGATGTTCGCTGTAAAATCCCACAGTTACATTGAAGGAGGGACCTGAGCTACATCTAGAGACCAGAATATCACAGAGACCAGTAAGCAACCATCTAGAACATCATAGCAATGCCCTAGCAACCATCCACAACATTATTTTTTATTATATACTGTTTCTAAGTATTAGTATAGATACAAGCCTGAAAAATCGTCATGGTGGTTTCTTTGCAGTTAAACCCGAATTCCTGCTGTTTGTGCCATTGATTTTGTTGTCATTTCTGTCTGCAGAGCAGACATAGTTTATATCTCGCCCTCTCACAGTAGCTATAAACATCGACTGACCCTAGCCCTCGTGCTGACATTATAAAGAGTGTGGCGGTAGTTATGTGTGAGTCAGTGTTGTGTAAAAACAAACCAAATGCCATCGACAGAGCCGCGGTGTGTCAGTACCGCAGCCGTCCAGCGGAGCTGTTAGCAACTGCTTCAGACGCTCAGCAGAAACACCCCGCGTGACATTTCCTACAAATGGAAAGAGTGCAAGAAAGAAAGCACATCCTGGAGGAAATGGCAGATTTTTTGACTCCGTTGGCCCGTTAGAGAATAGCTTTTATCGATTAGGACCATAAAGGCCGAGCAGAATGGTCGATGTTCATGTTTGCTTTACACTAACTTGCTATTGGATGGTTGGAGAACATGATTGAGTGTGTATTGCTATCTTCAGGCTTTCTGGTTTGCCAATATTGAGTTATTTCTTTTGCATGGTGTTTCCAGATTTAGAGTGGATCTGATGTCACAATCACTTGAGACTTGAGTGTCTCGTATAAACAGTATAGCTACCCAGACATGCTCAGATGTTGTTCTTAATAAGACACTTAATATTCAGTAATATTATTGTTTTGACTGCACTGACACAATCGGATGAGAACAAAACTTGAACTGAATTGATCTGAATGACACTATTGTCTTCTTTGGAGCTACTTATAGCTAAATTGAACTCATTTCATAATTGATGAACTTTACAGTTATTGAACTGAACTGAATCAACACTGAACTGACGAGCTGAATAATGACATTATTGTCTTTTTAGAGCTGCTTTACAACAAAATTTGAATTTGTCTCATATTTGATGAAGTTTACATCACTGATTCTGTTATTTTCCTCTGTAAAGCTGCTTTAAAAACTATCTGTATTGTATAAAGCACTATATAAATAAAGGTGACGACTTTTATAGCTTAGTGTCAGTCATTTAAGCACCAGTTTTGTCTAAACTGTGTTCATAGAGATAGAAAAAGAAACAGTTGTTAATATATGGTTGCCATTAATGTTGATAATTTGGTTTTGGAAGAATTTGATGAGAAATGTTTGAGCTCTCTTTGAGATCTCTGACTTTTGACTGTGGACTTTGGTAATCTGAGCATAGTTTGTGATATTGTTGAGATCTTTGCTCTCTGTTTAATCTCAGTGTGGTCTTGAGAAGCCACTGAGATATTAATGAGATCTCATGGGTACATCTGTCACCTTCTTGTATCAATCCACATTGGATAAACAGGAAGTGACACGCAGAAAAGGGCTGCTGAGGTGCAGCTGTGGATAACAAAGCTTGTTAATTATTCAGGAGTTTGTGATTAAAGGGAGGATGTGCCCATTTTTTATTAGAGCAGGGGTAATTACTGCAGAGCCCCACGTCTATCCAACAAGAGCTGTAACATGGTTAGAGATGATTCCCAAATGTTGAAAGCAAATATTCTTCAATGGAAACATAAGTAAGATATTGTATTGACATATTCATGATCTTCTGTTAAATACACCCGTTTCATGTTCAAATTGGTTTTGAAAAACGCATTTGCCATAAGAAAAATATTTAATATAAAACTGATAGTTCTGACTATAAATTATATGTTTGCATGAGCCACATATATGGCAACAATTATCAGCCTACATATTACTTCGCAAAATAAATAATAATAATAATATAACTAAATTAAAATGTAAACTGTGTTTATATCTCACAATTGTGAGAAAAAAAGTCAGAATTGTGTGATTTAAAAAGTCACAATTACCTTTTTTATTTTTTATTTAGTGGCAGAAACAAGCTCTATGTAGCTGCGCGTGAAGAAAGCGCACGAGATCCAGGAGAGACCCAGACCATGGATTAAGAACACATATACACATAGTTAACCAAATCAAAATTTATTTGCATGACAGTTAGTACAGCTTCAAATCTGTTAATAGTCAATTAATAGTCGCAATAGTCATACAAATATATAACAAACATGTAAGTTTTGATTATATTACATTAGATATCATACATAATGTGTGTTTTGTATATGTATTTTATATATGTGTATGGCCCGAGCACCGATGGTGTGAGGATCCTATTGTAATTGCTCGGTCAATTATTCTTTTTCTCCGAAATGAATCGCATTTTTGAGGGCCTAAACATGCTCGAAAACTCATGAAACTTAGGTGTGGCAATTAGGTGTGGCAAAATGGCTCGATAGCGGCACCTACAAAATTTCAATTAAGCGCCCTTCACGCTACGTTTCACATACAAATATGAAATTGGGTAGACACATGTAACAGCCCGATACCTACAAAAAAGTCCTGGGTGCAAAATCTGAAAACCCAACAGGAAGTGAGATATTTTGAATTTTCTCTGCAAAATTTTTGCAGTTTTTGACATTTCCAGATGTTGTATTTTAACGAACTCCTCCTAGAGCTTTAATCAGATCAACATCATATTTAGTCAGTCTAATCTAAAGGCATTTGCGCGTTAAATTGCGAAGATCTTGAGTTTTAGCTGAAGGGCGTGTCCGTGGCGGCCTGACAAAATTCGCCATGAAACAGGAAGTTGTTGTAACTCGGCCATACAATGTCCAGTCTGCCTCAAACTTCACATGTTTGATAAGTGCCCTTGCCTGAAGACATCTACATGCCAAAATTTAGTTATAGTCATATCGCCACCAGCTGGTAGCAGGAAGTGTGGCAAATACAAATGACTGACGTTGTCCTCCTATATTTATATACTTAAATGCATATTGTCCACCGTGCTCTGTTTTCCTAAAGCCACCGGGTGGCGGTGGCACGGGTGTGAGGGCCCTTTCATCACTGCTTGCAGCTTTAATTTGTATATGTATTTTATATATTTTAAAGGTGCAATGTGTAAAATTTGGGAGGATCTATTGACAGAAATGCAATATAATATACATAACTTTGTTTTCAGTGGTACATAAAGACCTTACATAATAAAACGTTATGTTTTTATTACCTTAGAATGAGCCATTTCTATCTCATACACCGCGGGTCTCCCCTCCATGTCAAGTCGCCATTATGCGCCGGCATGTTTCTACAGTAGCCCTAAACGGACAAACACTCTATACAGCGCGTTTCATCACTATGTTGTTGTTCGTTTGTGTTTTTAGAGGCAGCTTGCATCGTCACTACGTTGAATATGCACAAAGTAGTAGTAGTAGTCGTCTGCTAAAATTTACATACTGCACCTTAAAATTCGAAAGTAAATTACAATATCTATTTATGTTATATATCTGCGTGACCCCGTCATTGACTTTCTTTGATGACGTTTGCAGAGCGTTCCAAATGAGCGATTATTGTCAGCAAAGTCCACTTCAACTGGACTAGGGAGTAGGGAGCAGTGAACACTGCTTAGGGACCCTGTTGAATGGAACGCAGCTTGGCTCATACTTTTTGACTTTTTATTTTGTGTTTTAATGAAAAATTATTTAAAGACAGGCGTTTTCTTTTAATTAAGAAGGATTTTTTAAAAAAAAAACAGCTGTGTTAGTGGTAAAACAATCAAATAGTATGATTTTAATGAGTTTTGGTTATGTAGACTGCATATAAATGTCAGCTCATATAAACTGTTTAAATGTCTCCAGTGTCAAGTTGGTGATCATACAATGGCTGGATGTGTTTTGATATTCCATCTTTCACTTCTTTCGTTTAGTACTCGCTCTTTCTCCTGCAGATCGGGAACTCTAATGAGTATGTCAGGCTGCTTGTGAGTGTGTGTGAAGCGTTTTGTCATCACCGTGTGTGTGTGGTTGTGTGTATGAAATGTGTCTGAGCTGATCTTCCTGTCCGTTTGCAGTCTCTACATCACCAGAAGAAAGGCAGGAGTTGCTACCAGATGGTTAAACAAACACATCACCCAACTGCACATAACTCAGACCCAGTTAGTGTGCGCTGTCAAGGGTTCGAGGGGAAGCAGAGGGACGTCCTCCTCCTCCTCCTCTCCTCGCCTCTCCTCTCTCCTCGTTCTGCGCTCCTTCCTTCCCATTACACACTTCAGGGGAATGAAAACAGGATGGGAAAGATGGAGTGGAATCCATCGCTGTGTGTATTTAATTGTAATCAGCGAGCACATTTGTCCATGTTAGCGGCTCTCTGTCCCAGGTGTGTTGAATAAGGAGTACATCTGGGAACGCATCACTGCGAGTGTGTGGGTGCGTGTGGAGATAAAGGGCTTCGTGGGGAAAGTCCTGTGTGTTGAGAGATGGAGGACTGGTCTCTTAGTAAACGTGTGTAGGGGAGTCATTGAAGACCCGGGGGGCAGAGGTTAAGAGTTTGGAGGTCATAAGATCACTGCATTTTACTCTCCCTTTACCTCATCTCACTCTAAAAGCTCTCAGCAGCTCCCTTATGAGAGTCATTTGTTACTGCAGGCCTCCCGGTTTATCTCTGCTCTCCCTGTTTTTAAATGAATACACACCAGTGTTGGGGAAGCTGCTTTAAAACTTTATCAACTCGCAAGCTACTCATGATTAAAAAGGATAGTTCACCCAAAAGTGAAATTTCTGTCATTAATTACTCACCTTCATGTCGTTGCAAACCTGTAAGACCTTCATTCATCTTCGGAACACAAATTAAGATATTTTTGATGAAATCTGAGAGCTTTCTGTCCTCCGATAGACTGCAACGTTATCACATTCAAGGTTTAGAAAAGTAGTAAAGATCATTAAAATAGTCAATGTGACTACAGTGGATCAACCTTAATGTTATGAAGTGACGAGAATACTTTTTAATACTGAGCCGGTGTTCTGACATAGAACCCGGAAGTGCTGCACTGTGTTTACTACGTCAACAGTGTAGGAGACTGACATGGAAGAGAAGAAATTGTTGAATAAAGTCGTTATTTTTGTTTTGTTTTTGCGCACAAAAAGTATTCTTGTCTCTTCATAACATTAAGGTTGAACCACTGTAGTCACATGGACTATTTTAACAATGTCTTTAGTACCTTTCTGGGTAGGGGTGTAACGATTCACTCGTTTTCTCGATGCATCGATTACAAATCCTGACGATCAGGGCTTGACATTAACACCCGCCAAATGCGGATAGATTTCAGCTGTGGCGGGTAAGACAGCCACTCCCACTAACCACTTTGGCGGGTTGAATATAATTCCAGCCTACAGCCTAATCAAATGTAGCACAAAATTACAATCCGATCACAATTCGTTATCGATTAACTTGCAGTTAGTGAAGGCGGGATCGGCGGAATCACGTTGAATGACACACAACAGAAGCGCTCTCTCTCAGTTCTCCTTGCGCCTGAATAGTCGCACACACAGATGTCAAAATGTTCATCGTGTGGAGTACCTCGCGTGAATACAGTCGGTTATGGCTTAAGTGTACGTAAACAGGTTGGTAAAAACTGGATATGTGTCAGTATATTACATACATGCATTCAGCAGCCCAATTAAATACCTGTCTGTCATTAATGTTAATCAAACAACAAAAGATGTTAAATAAATGTTAAATAGCCGAAACCTACTGTATCTGAAAAAAAGAGTTTAGGTTATTTAATTTACTATTGTATTTGTAATTTGCTAATTTGCTTCTTTGTTCTTTTTATATAGCCTAACAAAAATAACTTATACAATTATAAAATTTGTCATATTATGGTCATATTACCCACCCATATATACCAGCTGATACCATGTAGGCCTAGTCTTGATTTTGGTGGTCAATCTGCATTTGAAAGTTTGAAAGGGTTTTAAATCTAACTAATCAAGTAAAATGACTCAAAATCAAGTAATTTTAGCATGTCAAAGTCAACTTTAATCATATAAAATGTAATTTCCCAACAGCAAAATTGTGGCCAGTGAAAATGCTGAGTGGCTCGTAACTTTAGAAAACCACTAGCCACAGTGGCTGGTGAGCAAAAAAGTTAATGTCAAGCCCTGCTGACGATGCATATGCATCGATCTTGAAACATGTTTTTTGAATCGTTAATTTCGGTCGATAATCGATGTAAAATGCTAAGAATCGGATTAATCTTGATTCTATAGCGATTCAGTGCTTTAAAATATATAAACAATAAATTACTAGATGCGCTAATTGATGGGAGACGTTGTGCGCCGTCATTCGCGCCCTCACAGATACGCGCTGTACTCTCTACCGCCTTTCACTGGATTGCGCTCGCGCTCCGTCCGTAGCTTTCATCGACACAAGCCCACGTTTGAGCTCCCTTTCAAGCCCACGTTTGAGCTCTCCTCAGGACGGCCACTGCTATTCACATGAGCAGATGACAGTCTCTATCGAGACAGCAATAATCCTAAGTCAACCGATCAAGCCATTGATAAAGCTGCCAAGTCATTGCGTGGTCACTACTGTTGAAATAAAACGCTTTCATTGTGTGGAAATGTCACCGTTACTGAAGTTTTACGGAAATGGGTCATACCATTGACATTACCTGAGCAGTTGAAGTAAAACCCCGCTTATTCAAGGGCGCGCATTTAATGCATGGACGGAGCAAACACAGTGTAAGTGTCTAAAATACATAGGCACAATTCCAATGAATGATAAATGAAATTTAACTTAATGTTGTTAAACTGAATGTGCGAAGGAAACTGCTGAAACAACTACAACATTAACAACACTGAAATAAGAGCGCGCGGTTTATCTATCAATCAGATGCGCATGAAAGTTGCGTTCGTTACTATAGCAACAGTAGACACCCAGCGCGGTTTCTTTCAGAATCATCATAAGGAAAATGCTCCGTATAAAGAGAACAAAGTGGGCTTTATAACTATTCCGTGAAGAAAAGTTAGTTTAGGATTAGTTGGGAAAGTGCATGATATTCTAGGGTAGTCTCTCCATGTAAGCATTAGTGTGTTTAATGTACCTGCACACTTTAATAAGGTTGTGTAGCCATTAACTACGGTGGCCCAGTAGTGCACAACACAACGAAATTAAAAAAGCAAACATAAGTTCACAACACAACGGAAACAAGCCACAACACAACGGAAACAAGCCACAACACAACGAAATAAAGCCACAACACAACGGAAATGCTCCCGATCACTAGGGGGCTCTCATAGCTCGGTAAAGTTAGTTTTCCTTGCCACTGTTCTATAAAGTCGACAGTCTTACAAAGATATCAATACCATGATTAGTTTTAAGTATGTAAACATTGTATATCGACATGAAATATTAATTCAAAATCAACTACGTGCACAATAGCTTCATATTTATACCTGTGAATGATTTGACGCGCTACCACGGCGCATGATGAAGGGAACATCTGCCAATTCCACCAAGTGGTTAAAACGTATAATTTGTATTCATTACAATGACTTTGTTTAACATTTAAAAACAGACATGTTCAAATTCCAAAGCTTGTTAGTTCCTGTTGGTAAGACTGACAAGCTTTGGAATTTGAACATGTCTGTTTTTAAATGTCAAAAGTAATTTTAATGAATACAAATTATACGTTTTAACCACTTGGTGGAATTGGCAGACGTTCCCTTCACCATGCGCCGTGGTAGCGCGTCAAATCATTCACAGGTATAAATATGAAACTATTGTGCACGTAGGTGATTTTGAATTAATATTTCATGTCGATATACAGTGGTTACATACTGTTGAAACTAATCATGGTATTGATATCACTGCCGACTCTATAGAACATTGGCAAGGAAAACTAACTTTACCGAGCTCTGAGAGCCTCCTAGTGGTCGGGAGCATTTCCGTTGTGTTGTGGCTCGATTTCGTTGTGTTGTGGCTCGATTTCGTTGTGTTGTGAACTTATGTTTGCTTTTTTAATTTCGTTGTGTTGTGCACTACTGGGACACCGTAATTAACACTGTCCTGCACTATAGTTAACATGAACAATACATTTAAAACCTTTTAAAATTTTGGCTTATGTAAATTTCTACAAATGCCATACATTAATGATGGACAAAAAGGTTGTTTTTTGCCCTTACTCTCTGACCTCCTGAAAGTCAGTGAGTATTCGCACCCTGACTAAGATACATTGGGGGAAGCATTTCAATAACCCTATGAATGCATATAAATATGCAGAATCGAATCAAATTAATCGAATCGCATCGGATTTTAATGTGAATCATCTCGAATCGAATCATTCTGAATTTGCAAAAATCGTTCTTGAATCGAATCAAACACCTATGACTCTTGAATCGAATCGATTCGCTGTCTACCCAAAGATTCACAGCCCTATTTCTGGGCCTTAAAAGTGGTAATAACGTTGCAGTCTATTGGAGGTCAGAAAGCTCTCGGATTTCATCAATAAGATTTTCATTTGTGTTCCGAAGATGAACAAAGGTCTTATGGGTGTGGAACGACATAAGGGTTAGTAATGACAGAATTTTCATTTTTTGGTGAACTAACCGTTTAATAGATTTTACAGTCAAGCTGCCATTTAATATTTAACCACAATACACGTTACAAACAAAACGGCTTTAAAGGAATTGTTCGCGCAAAAATGATAATTCTGTCATTATCACCTTCATGTCACTCTAAACCTGTAAGACTTTATTTTTAATCTTCATGCTGCTCTTTTACATACAGGAATAGCTGTGGCCACCAAGCTCCAAAAAGAACCAAACAGCATCTTAAAGTAGTTCTAATGGCTTGTATGCTATATTCCATGGTTTCTGAATTCATACGATAGCTCTGTGTGAGGAACTTAACTGTGAAAACCTTCTCATCCACTACAGCTCTCAAATCTCATTCACTTTTCTGTGTTATGGCACATCGCATTTGCCAAAATGAGGGTGAGTAAATACTGTAATCACAGAATTTTGATTTTTAGTGAACATTCCTTTATTTTTTAAAATGTATAGCAATCAGATGATCTACACTACTGTTCAAAAGTTTGTAGTTGGTCAAATTTTTTGCATTTATTTAATCAAGAGTATGGTAAAAACAGGAATATTGTGAAATATTATTACAATTTAAAATAACTGTTTTCTATTGTGTAATATTTTAAAATTTAATGTATTCCTTCAGCATCATTAATCCAGTCTTCCTTAAAAAAATCATTCTAATGTGCTGATTTGCTGCTCAAAAAACATTTATTTTCTTTTTTTATCGATTTTCTGATGGATAGAAAGTATAAAGAACAGCATTTATATGAAACAGAAATCTTTTGTAACATTATAAATGTCTTTACTGTCACTTTTGAGCAGTTTAATGCATCCATGCTGAATTTTTTTTTTTTTTTTTTTCCCAAGAAAAATCTTACTGACCCCAAAATTTTGAACAGTATCATATTTTATTTATTTATTTATTTATTTACAATCAGAGCAGTATTTATCTGGCACATAAATGAATGAGGATCTCATAAGTTTACTCCAAATACAGTAATAAAAATAGAAACACCCAAATATATAGTATATTTAAACTTTAAATGTATATTTAAGATAAAAACATATTGAAGAACATATTGAAGCATTGAATTAAACACAAAAATGTAAAATTCTGCACAAGTGCTTCAATGACTTAAATGAATCAGTGAATCATTTTTGTCTAAATGAACCAATTCCCTAAAATGAATCAGGCTTGCCAATGCTTTGCAAGAGAGAAAGATATTCTAGTAGGAGAAGATTATTAAATCTGTGTGAGCAATACAACATGGAAAAACAAACTTGGTACTGTAAAGATAATAAATTATGAAAAACCCCTTGCTACTGAAAAATGTGAAAAAGTTAGCAAAAGTTAATTTACCGTTCTACTCAGTAAGGTCCGTTGTGACAGTTTCTTTGTTTTTGTATGATTACTTATGTGAACAAGTGCCTAATCATATGTCTGTGTTTGATTGCATCTGAAAGTGGCATTTGGCCTCCCTGTAATTCATCATTGTCCCTCATTTGACGATTAGAAATTGCTCAAGATATGCTGAAGAGGACAACAGGTCTGTCTTGAGCGTCAAAGGCTGTTGATTCTCACAGTAATGTTGAAGAATGTCAGATATGCATTGCGTTACCTGCTCATGCGTTTTCTCTTTTAACAGCAGTGTACGGTGGGTGAAGAGGAGGAGCGATAATTATTATCGCATGTCTCCACAGCTCAACACAGGCAGCTGGGCGGAGGCCAACATCAGCGATGCTCTAATGTGAGGCCGCATGACAGCGTAAATTACATTGGACTCTCGGTATGTGTAAAAGATCTGAAGTTCAAACACAGACCAGCGCTGTCACTCCTACGGGTGCTGAAATGCGATTGGCAGAGGAGGATCCGGTGGGAGGGTGCAGAGGTAAACCAGATGTGTCTCCCTAAGAGAGAAAAATAAAAGTAGCTCCTTCGGTTGTCTTTGGCTTGTAAGATATTTCCCTCGTTTCACAGATGGGTGAAGTGCTTCTCATTTTTGAGACTGCTGCAATGAGATAAGAGCAGTGCATGATGGACAGAATGCAGGCTGCATTTATTAAGATGAAAATGCACACATTTGCATGCACTACCTAGATTGTTTATGAACTTCATGCATCCAAAATGGCTCAACTATTGCCTGTTATCTGTCATTTGTCCATGTGTGTGTGTGTGTGTGTGTGTGTATATATATATATATATATATATATATATATATAAAATATATGCAAAATATATATTTTATTTATTTTATTTTATTTTATATGGAAGCTTGTTTCCGCCACTAAATAAAATAGGTAATTGCGACTTTTTATCTCACAATTCTGACTTTTTTCTCACAATTGCGATTTTACATCTTGCAATTCTGACTTCTTTTTTCAGAACTGCGAGATATAAACTCACAACTGCGAGAAATAAAGTCAGAATTGCGAGTTATAATGTCAGAATTGCGAGATATAAACTCACAATTGCAAGAAATAAAGTCAGAATTGGGAGTTATAAACTCACAATTAAATGTTATAAACTCACAATTGCGAGATAAACTTGCAATTCTGACTTTTGTTCTCGCAATTGCGAGATATAAACTCGCAATGGCGAGTTATAAAGTCCAATTCTGAGGGAAAAAAGACACACAATTGCGTGTTATAAAGTCAGAAATGAGATATAAACTCACAATTCTGAGAAAAAGTCAGAATTGCGAGTTTATATCACAATTCTGACTTTATAACACGCAATTGTGACTTCATATCGCAATTCTGAATTTATAACTCAAAATCGCGACTTTATATCACGCAATTCTGACTTCATAACTCACAATCACTACTTAATATCGCAATTCTGACTTTATAACTCACAATCGCGACTATATCTCGCAATTCTGACTTTATAACTCACAATCGCGACTTTATATCTCGCAATTTTGACTTTATAACTCAAAATCGCGACTTTATATCACGGAATTCTGACTTTATAACGCAATTCTGACCTTATATCACGCAATTCTGACCTTATATCACGCAATTCTGACTTTATAACGCAATTCTGACTTTATAACACGTCAATTGCGACTTAATATCTCGCAATTCTGACTTTATAACACAATCGCGACTTTATATCACGCAATTCTGACTTTATAACGCAATTCTGACTTTATAACACATCAATTGCGACTTAATATATCGCAATTCTGACTTTATAACTCGCAATTGTGACTTTATATCTCGCAATTCTGACTTTATAACACGCAATTGCGACTTTATATCACGCAATTCTGACTGTAGGGGACACCTTTATTTGTCATGCACTTTGATCTTTAAACTTTGCAGACCTTTTACATTCACAAACAGCTTTTACACACTGCATGAAAGGTAATATTCAAAAAAAACATTTTTTGCTGAGCAAGAAAGTTAAACTAACATTTATAGCTAGCTACCTGTCAATCTGTCAGCGTCTACAGCTACTGTAGCTACCTGAATAACAGCATAACTGACTTTTGAAGGAAACTCTATCACCCCCTCGAGTACTGAGGTTTGTTACCGTCACAGTAATGCAATGATGCATGTTAATATGTACAACAGGACTGTGTGCTGGAAGTGGATTGGAAAAGCATTGATTTCTGTTTGTGTACTTTGTTTCTGGTCTAAGAACCCATTCACTCTTTTACCAAACTCATGAAAACTTTCCAAATTTTACCAAAGAGCATTTCACACACACACACACATTGTCATTGGCTTTGGTCCTCTGTGTGATCAAGAAGTATGTAATTTATCTCTTGCTAAAAAGCTTGTTTTTGTTGTCAGTGAATGACAAATGATCTGACAGTGATTTTATCTCTAGCTGTCATGAAGTTAAAAGCTTATTTTTGTTGGACTACAATTTTGCGTTCAGTTTGCCTCCAGGGTGTATAGCTCATTCATTCACGCTTTTACCTTTAGCTGTGCGTGTGAATAAGACACTGATTCAGATGTCTTTAACACTGGAGGTTCAACC
Source organism: Mylopharyngodon piceus (assembly GCA_039654765.1). Classification (NCBI taxonomy): domain Eukaryota; kingdom Metazoa; phylum Chordata; class Actinopteri; order Cypriniformes; family Xenocyprididae; genus Mylopharyngodon; species Mylopharyngodon piceus. The sequence continues at coordinate 27,567,834 of CM077439.1, forward strand.
AGATGTGTGAAGATATCAACAAAACATCTGTGACTAAATCAGTAGATACGAAAGATAAAAAACTGTTAAAATAGCCAAAATGAGTTGCCAAAATCAACGACCAAAACTAACCGTTAAGAAAAGTCATTCAAGTGTCTCTATTTTTCTATTTTAATGGTTCCTAATTTTGTTTTGGAGGTCTCCTACAGTAGGTTTACATGGAGCCAAAGTCAAAAAAACACTTTAATTTTCTCATAATATACATTGCAGTATCACTTCTTTTCTTACAGTGTCTGAAACGGTTCGATAAAGAATTCGGTCTCTCTAAACCCCTCCTTTCCCGAGAGCCTGCTCTGCTCTGATTGGTCAGATGGCCCAATCTGTTGTGATTGGTCTACTCTGCTCTGATTGGTCAGATGGCCTCACAATTGCATTTTATAAACTCAAAGTTGCAAAATATAAACTTGCAATTATGACTTTTGTTCTTGCAATTGCGAGTTATAAAGTCCAATTCTGAGGGGAAAAAAGACACACAATTGCGTGTTATAAAGTCAGAATTGCGAGATATAAACTCACAATTCTGAGAAAAAAGTCAGAATTGCGAGTTTATATCAATTCTGACTTTATAACAGCTACAACTACAGTGTTTGAGGGTCAATGTAGACATTTTTCACGGGCAGCCAATAAAGACCATAGGCTGATATTATGCAAATGTGTTACATTGTTACGTTGGTATGTAACAGGAAGTGAAAATGGAATTGCTGACGACTCATTTCAGCAGTTTAGAATTGATTCTTTCTTTTAGGGGACACTTTTATTTGTCATGCACTTTGATCTTTAAACTTTGCAGACCTTTTACATTCACAAACAGCTTTTACACACTGCATGAAAGGTAATATTCAAAAAAATATTTTCACTTTAAAAATATGGGACAATGTACTAGTATGTACAAATAATTAATGTGAAGGAATTTTCTTGGTTGATTTTTCATGGGTGTTTTTACCTGTATTTTGAATTACGCATTGCATTGACTTGGTTTTGTTTTTTCTTCTTCTTACAGTGTGTATAATGGAAATTACTATTCATTTAATAATTTAAAATGCTTCTTTTGAGGACATACTGTACTCAAAAAGCTCCTTTTGAAGATGTTTTTGAAAAAAGAAGTGATTTATAAAGATGCTAAATAATGTCTTTATTCACACACAATGTACTGTTAATATGAAGGAATTTTCTGTATTGATTTTTCACAGGTGTTTTACCCATTTTTTGAATTGCATTGTGTTGTTTTAGGGTTAAAAGAAACTTAACAGATAATGTCTTAGAAGAATTTGCCAATACCTTTTCCATTTTTCTAAGTGTGTGTGTGTCGTGTCAGACAGAAGTCATGCTCATCCTCTCTCTCTCTCTCCGCAGGTCCAGGGACTGACAGTGAGACAGTAAGCGGAGATGAGGTGGTGAGAGTGAGCCGTGTGGGGAATTGAGTCGCATTGATCTGTCCCCTCCTCTGTCCCCGAGCCCATAAAAATCATTAACCTTTCTGCCACAGACACGCTAAAGCTACAGCCCAGTATCTAACGGAGGTTAATTAAAACTAAATGCAGGGAAGGGGGTTCGAGAGGTGGCCGATCTCAGGGGAGAGTCACCCAGACTTCTAAATGAGCTCACAGCAGGTCCGCTCTGACACACAATGTCGTCATTGTCCCCCTGTTATGGGACATGGACGCTAATATTCCTTTGGGTCTTTTCCCAAAGATTAATATAGTCCTTGGCTGTTGCCTGGTAAATTATGACCCCCTATCTCAGCGAAGGACTTGTTATTGAGTTATTAATAGCTTACTGGTGGGGATTCAGGCACGTTTATTTATATAGTACATTTCATACACAATGGTAAAGTGCTTTACATAAAATGGATTTAAGAAATCAAATTAACAATAAAAAGTAAAAAATAAAAATTATAATATAAAAATGAAACTATTAAAAACAAATAAGCAAAGAGAAGAATAAATAATATGATGTAGTAGGTTATTTTTCTTTTTAAACTGTAATAAAGCACATTGTGTACATGACGTTTGTGGCTTTCAGTCAAAATACTGATCTTTTTTTTTTTTTTTTTTAACTTTTTGCATTTTTTCAGGAAAATGGATTTGCAATTGAATATTTAAGTCAAATCAAACCAATTACCGTTGAGGAGTAAATTATTAAAAAGTTTTGGAGAAATAGCATTTGTGCAGTTCTTTCTGGTTACTGATTAGACTATCATTGTAATTCAATTGAAGAGGCACATTTATGAATCCTGTCAACACTAGAAAAGCATAAAACAAAGACAATTCAATCTACAGAGGCCAATTCATTCCGTGCATGACTCCAAATCTCTGATTATTATACATTTTTAATGAATTTCTTATTGAAAAACTAAAATTATGCCTCAAATAATGACATTTTGAAATTCTAAGCCTTAATATAAAGCTCTGTGGAAACGCGCTTCGCAATGTAGCTCTGAATTTGATTACTGTAACGCTCTGTAATGACGTACAATATGAGTTCCTCTCCTTTTTGTGCTGGATAAACAGATAATGTTGCCGCAGCGCAGGGGAAGAGGACACACTTCAAGTTTATTGCTGTCTATTGAACATGTTATTGCTTTTCTCCCTGTAGAGTTTCTGTCCCAGGTGAGAGTGGAGACTTTGAGCGCGTGTGTGTGTGTGTGTGTGTGTGTGTGGTGGCCCCTCAGTCCCACCCACAGCAGATCTGTAATTAAACCACCGTCGCTGACTCAGCCACTCAGAGAGAAGCACACAAGAGGCCAGCGACTGAAGTGGAGATGAGAAGTTAAGGTGGAAAGTTCACTTAACAGAGCATGATGTTAAGATAGCATTAGTGAAAGCATGTCCAAGTCATATTTCACACACGCACACACATGTATGTATGTCATAATAATAGGAGTATGTTGATACTCCTACCATTATGAGGATATTCCATAGGCGTAATGGTTTTTATACTGAGCTAATGACATTTCTAGCCCCTATCCCTAAACCTAACATTTTATGCATTTTTACAATTTTAATAAAAAAAATCATTTAGCGTGTTTATTTCGCTTTTTGAATTACAAGAACATCGGCATGTCCTCATAATGTAAGGGGCGTGGCCTGAAACATGAATACACACTATAATATAAGGACTGTGGGTTCTCATAATGTAGGTCAAACCAGTACACACACACACACACGTTGGGTTTTCATGTTTTATGGGGACTTTCCATAGACATATTCATTTTTATACTGTACAAACTGTATATTCTAGCCCCTAACCCTAAACCTACCCATCCATTTTCAAAAAACAAACAACTGTTTTCCTCATGGGGACCACATTTTGTGCCCACAACATAGGAAATACCTGAATCACACGCACACACACACACACACAAGTATATTTTGCATAAAGAAATTAAGTCTATGATATGTAAATACTTCACAAGTTTACTTTAAAATATAATTGTTTAATATTTCAAAATGTATATCTTGTATATAGACAATTGTCTACAGTACATAGGCTTCTGATATGTACCATATAATATACCATATTATAAAAAGTTATTGTGTAGTTTTTAACTTGAGCTATTTACTAACTCTTAAAATGACTTCCATTGTTGTAAACATATTCTGGCTTATTCTGTATAAAGAATTTCTTGAATAAACCAGTTAATTTACTTGAAGTACATTTTAGTTGAAATCCGCTCTAATCATACCTGATTAGATAATTTGCAGATTATTATTGATATTGGTGAAATAGTTTGCTAGTGTGAATAATCTAAAACAAAATCCTGGATAGAATTCAGATCATTGGATAAAATTATACAATTCCTATTTAAGATGGTAATAAAGATGTGACTCAGTCATTTTAAGTAAAACTTTTACATTTATATTGTTTTAAATCTACTTTTGTTGTTTAAAAATGCATAAATAGCATCAGATTTAAGTTCTTTGGCTTTGAATCTTTTTAGATTTACATAAAGGGTTAGTTCACCCAAAAATGAAATTTCTGTCATTAATTACTCACCCTCATGTCGGTCCAAACCCGTAAGACCTTCGTTCATCTTCGGAGCACAAATTAAGATATTTTTGAGTCGGCGTTCTGACGTAGAACCTGGAAGCGCTGAGCGTAAACAGCGTATGAGAATGACATAAAAGAGAAGATACTGTTGA